>JAIZAY010001089.1:0-21747 GCA_029531755.1 Holothuria leucospilota | reverse complement strand
CTACCAGCTGACTGTATATTTTGTACTGCAAACTAGCTCTAAGTCAAAATCACAGCTATAAAACTTTCTGCTTTAGTGTTTCTACTTAAAGGCAGTAGGCAGTCACCCCAAAATTTTCTTTGAAAAATGAGCAAACTCTTGCAAATCTCCTCTTACTGCATTACAAGCACCTCTGAAGACGTTTTAAACATAACTATTACAAACAATATGCAAAGCAAGGAGAAATTCTCCTTGAATTTCACAATTCACTAACAAAAATATTGTCACATGATCAAAATAGGCCAATCATGAACTAGAGTAACAGGGCACACTCACTTTGTTTGGGGTGACTGCCTACTGCCTTTAATTCACACTGAGTCCCACACAAAAAATATTTCCTGCCAAATAGGAAAAAATGTGTGTATAACTTTTGGTGGGGCCTATTCATACGAAAATTTTCGTGCAAAAGCTTAAAATTCGACCTTTTTACAGGAATATGAGTCGATGATCTCAGACTGCATGACATTTGGGTGGTTTTTGAAAACCAGCTAGGCCTAGACAGGTTTCTGTTCTCTCGCTGTATACAGCGGAACTTCATCACAAGTAGCTTTACAAACAAAGACTACATTCGTCACATGATTTTTAGTGCAGCTATAAGCGCATATAGTAAAGTGTCGTACTGTTTCGTCACACTCTGCTGTAAAACTTGATTACACAAGTATCTTTTAGATTTAATGTCCTCTCATAGGCAAAAACGGTGGGGAAACAAGTGGGATTGATGCGAGTTTGCTTTTAAGAATGCCTTGTTCCATGCCTCCGGTCTGAGTACGAGTGCGTTTCACATGCACATGCACTGATCATTTGTACCGTACCGTAATCATACTATCACGTTCACGTGCAAGTGCGTACGTATGCAGACTGTACATACGCAGAGCCATTTATATGGCTTTGCATATACGCCAATTGGCTCATGTTTTCTTCGTATGAATTGTGACTACAGATAGACTTATTCATACGAAAATTTTCGTATGAAGAGTCACAACGATAACTTTTTGTTTCAAGTATGATGAATAATCATCGTACAGCAGGCAATGTTATGTTATATTATGTGGTATAAATCACAACTGTGGTTTTTGGCATGTGAAAAGCTGACACCTCGGTGTAACCTATGGTGTTGGCTATACATGGAATGCACCCTGGCCTCCTTGCTGCCCGCCCGCAGTTTTTTTCCCCCAAGACAAATTGGGGCAATTTTTGGGAATTTCCATAGAAATTATCAAAAATAAAAAATAATGCTCACATTAGGATCAAGGTTAGGGCTTGGGTAAAAAAACATAATTGCCCCCATTCGTCCTGGGAAAAAAATCACACTGCCCACCTCCCACCTCCCCTCCCCCCCCCCCCCCAACCCTGCACTTCTTAGTTTTACACTTACAGTAACATTGCCAACCTATCCTTTGAACAGGATCCAGCATTACGTTCCTATACTGTACACTCATAGTATGGGGTGACTAGGCGTAGATCATATATACGTGTAGTGACTAAACCTACCTATCCTTGGCCTACCCGTACCCAATAAACAGGGCTAACACCTAGCCTAATTAGGCCCAATACCATAGAAATAAAAGTAAGGCCCAATACTTAGTCCTACCAAGCAGGAGCATCCTGCTAAAATACCCTGTACTGCGGCGTACGCCGTACGTATGGCCCTAGTTTACTTTCAGCAACATTGCGACTTGAGAAGTGACAAACTAATGCCGACTACTACACCTTTCTTTGGTCAATGTTGAGCAACCCTTCACTTTTGGTTCGACTTTCACGAGCTCGCAACCAACCAGCCAACTTTCCTCACACGCTCTGCATGGTTTCCTGGGCTCTGGTAATTCGGCTGACCTGGGAACCTTACGAAGTAAACACTTGAACGCAGTGAACGGTAAGCCAATTTTTTTTCTCACGTCACGTTCTTCGTTCGCGCACCACTATTCCGATTTTGTAAAAAATCTCGACGCAAATCTTTTACTTTTTGTTCACCCCTGTCACTACAGGGTAAACTGGTGCTACATGATGTAAGGGCGGGGAAATACAGGGTATAAAATTTTAGGATGATAAAATTTGTGGAAGTTTTATGTTTTGTTGACGGAAATTGGATTTTAATATGTGGAAGCGCAAAGCACGGTACAAACAGTTAACATACAGTACATAAATTAGTAAGTTCAATCCAAGATGTAGGAACATGCTGCCAAATCACATCATGCATTACGTACAGTGAGTTACCATGTGTGTTGACTGTGTCAAAGAGAAGTGTCCAGACAGGGTGAGTTCGAAACTACATCACGTTACAAGATATCCATACTGTTGCCTAACGTTAGGCCTATAACTACTAAATAGATGCAACTTTGAGACTGCTGAACCTTGGCATATCCTTAGTCAAGAGCACAGGTCTCAAGTGCTACATATTATACAGCCTAGAAGTAAGCCTAGAATAGACTAGGCCAACGCTGTATATGTGATGGCAGAACCATATATCATAAGGCACCTGGACATGGCCAGATTAATGCTCCTTGCACCAGAAAATATTCAAAAATGTTGACCGGAATAACTGTTAATGCTTTTGCGTCTGCCTTGTGAGGTTGATCTTTGGTGATATCATCAGTGATGTCATGTAATTGCTCACAGCAGTGGCATTGCCAGACTTTTTAAAAGAGGACGGAGGGCAATTGGTGGGCACAGTGTTCCAGAACTTCCTCTAAATGCACACTGACATGTAGGGCTAATCCCCCGGAATGTTTTCCTTCTTTCCCTCAACTAGACATGGAATAACCGAATAAGGTAATGTTGAGGAAGCAAACCAGCAGACACTGGATATTTTCTTGTGTCATCTGGCATGTTGTTTGCACCCTTGTTTCACTCCATTGCGCATATATGCCCTATGGGATTCTGCAGCTACAGTGTACCAACGGCAGGGTGACCAGATTTTGAAAAGTAAAATACTGGACACTGCATGGTTGGAAGGTGGGTTGTGTGCACACGTAGCGCGAAGCCCCCATCAGGTGGGGTCCAGGGGCAAAGCCCCTGGAAGCTTCTGGATTTGAGTGCATTCAAAGCACCAGAAAGTCGTACTTATAGTGGTCCAAGTTATAAATCACAAGGTCCAAAAATGTGTTGAAAATGTCAATTACTAGACTAGTTATATTTCTTTTTGATGACACAGCTTTGAGTAATTGCCTATAAGATTGGGCATATATAATGCACTTATCAATTGAATGACGCACCCCACTACCCCGGGCATGGTCAGTCAAATGTGGGTCATTGACCAGTGACAGTGTGACTCACATGTCCGTCATTGTACAAATAATGTCCTCCACTAGAGTGACAAAGGGGTGAGTCATTTTACCTCAGACGTCAGTCACTTTACTGACTAAGGGTTGAGTCATTGTGGGTCATTTGTTAAAGATGACAACCTTCAGCATTGCTCCTCATACAGTGTATACTTGCTTACTTTTGTCAGTCAGTTTGGTGACGCACATGTCGGTCAAAATCGCAAACTGTTCATTAATTTGGTGACTGAGGGGTGTGTCATTAAAATTACACAAATTGTCCATCACGAAAGTGACTGAGGGGTAGGTCAGTGTACATGTTTTGTCCGTGAAGTTGTGGACAATGACTGACCATGTCCGGGGGTAGTGGGGTGTGTCATTCAATTGATAAGTGCATAACAAACTCAGAACATGTCATATGAAAGTTACAATTTGCAGTTCTGATTTGATAAGGGAGACACTAGAACTATTTCTGCAGGCTACATACGACTAGTATGCCAGAGGCACCAGGGCATTTCCATGAAAATAGGGACAAACCAAAAAATTTTAAAAGTGTTAACTTTGATGAAATTGTGGGTTATCATTGGAGGAAACATGCTATATTGTAAAAAACATGTGAAAATTTTAATGTTTAGTTGAAAAAAATGTGGCAGAATGAGAAATTAGTATTGCATGCCAAATTAGGAAAAATTTGACAATTTATGGTGTCCATGATTAACTGTTAATTACCTCCAGCTTCCTTTGTGGTTATAGTTTGTCTTCTTTCCTACTATGACTTGACACATTGGTTAATGCATTTCAGCAGTTAAAATTTACTCATGAACTCTTCGTTCATTTTTGAATGTCACTGAAAATTGTGCTGTATTTCAATGTAACGTGAGTCACAAATTTTCACAATTTTTTTTCCTGTTAAAACTACCGAGAATCTAAAAGTGGCAATTAGTATTTTCCTTCTAGGGTTGATGCCCAACAAAATAACATGGACATTATCCATCTCTGGTGTTTACGTTTTTTGTTATAGAACATTGAAAATGGTAACGTGAGTCACAATGTAACGTGAGTCACAGATTAGCAGTGATGTAACGTGAGTCACACTGTTTTCAAACGCAGTAATTGATGCATTTTTACAAGTTTCCACTAATTTTCTTTCCATATCACATTTTACAGGTCTTCAATTAATTGCCTGATCCAATATTATGTCCTCTAATTAGTGATTAGAACAATAGTTTGCAAAAAACATGGAAACTTGTGTGAAAAGGTGATCATTGGCCATTTTACATTACCCCTCCATAAAACCTGAACTCAACAATGAAAGTGCACTGTAGTGGGTTATAGCTATGTCCCTATTTGTTCTGGCTGAACCTAAGAAAGAAAGTGGTTGCAATCCAGGACACATCTCAGTGTACTGTTAGAACCAGTTTACTCACTTTAACAGTAAAACTCTTGAACTTCTTCAAGAGAATCCAGACAGAGAAATAACTTGAGTACTGGTACTGCACATGTACAGTAAGCATTGGTGGTGCTGTAAATGATGTTGCTGATACAGGGTCCAGCACAATGAAAGTTGTGAAAATTAAATGACTTTGATGTCAGTAATAAAACTTTGGCCCTTATAAATTCACATCTATGCCTCCCCCTCTCCTTCTGAGGTACTCTACTTGGCAGTGTACCTGAGGTAAACAAACTTTCCCAAGCCTGATCTTCTCTTTTAAGGAAATATGACAGCAATTTACCCACTCTTGACAGTGCTACAGCAAAATAGAGTATGAGGGCAAAATAACGTAATAACTTCACTTTTCTTGGAGGTTCTGTAACACAAGAGTTAAGAAGAAACTGGATGCCCTGACCAGCAAATACAAATAACTGTAAAATTGTGTGGGGAATTTAAATACAATGCCTTGCTTCATGAACAGTTATTGGGAACAGGTACTGTGCTTTACAAGTTTAAGAGTGGCAGTGACTATACAGTACAATACCTGTATTAAATGCAAAGTAGCTTGGGAACATAAGCAGCCAATGTAGGGCCATTGATAAAATTCAGTGACTTCTTTGGTTAACTTGAAGTACAGTACAGTAGTGTAGTGGGCATTAAACAACATAACATACTAGTCTCTTACCAGGTCACAAAAGTTGCAGTTGCAACACAAAAAGGAGGTCCTATGGTTGTTAAAAAATGTACATAATAACTGTCAGAACTGAAGGTAACATGAACATTTCAGAGCATCACACTGTAACACGGCTTGTGGAAATATTGTGAAGTTTAGTATAGTACTAGTTATGCAAACTGTGATACTGCATAAAACCTATAAAAAGTGCAAGGTTTAAAAAGTACATCAAAACTCAGCAATTGTACACATTTTGTAGTACAGTACATTGCATTGCTGTAGTACTATGCTCTCAGAAGATTCTGCAAAGGGCCTCTTACTTATCTGTGGTGAAAAATGTACTATTTTAATTTAAAATTGGGGAAAATTTTAGAATAGACGTATCCTAAGCCTGTAAATAAGTGTTTGCTATATTCAGACTGATAAGGGCGATAGTTCCTACACTTCAGTGAGAATGTGTGACTTTGACTATGCATAAAGTTAATAGTATGGACAAAGTGTAACGTGAGTCACGGTAACGTGAGTCACACTAATTAATTAACATTTTAATTATATGTAATGAAATTTATAAAATTTATTTCATGTTTTTTGAAATAGCAAAGAGTAAGCAGATTACTGATAATATTGATTGTTTCCTGCTGGCTATAGTTTGAGGAGAAATTCAAAATGAAAAAAGGTACTTTTTTTTGGTGTCCTTTTTATGTAACATGAGTCACGCTGTAATAAGTGCTAATTAAAACACACTGATGAAGTGAAATAATTATTTCTTGGTACTATTTTATACTTTATACCAACATGTTCCAACACAAATAAAATGGGATGATGAATTGTTTTACTTTAACATTTATGTTGAAATGTATGCACAAAATATGCCAAAAATGTAACGTGAGTCACGGTGGAACTGCCCACCAGTGTTATGCGGGACTAAACTGCAGAACTGACTACGAACCTAGACACTATCCTACATTGGCCCACAATTGTAATACATAAAACACGTGGGGGTGAGCAGCTTTGAAAAGCTGCTAACGCACTCTACAGTAGATTTCAATTTTCCTTGCAGTAGTTGTAACTCCTTTTTTGTGTCTATTTTGTAAGGAACCCCCTTCAGCAACATGGAAATATGGGACAAATAGGCGTCCTGGGGAGGTTCAATATGGGACGCGGGACAAATTAACCAAATACGGGACAGTGCTGTATTTTACGGGACGTCTGGTCACCCTGACCAACGGTGATGATGACAGTGATAATGGTGAGCAACGTCTAAGACACTATGAGAGTGCCAAGCACTCACTTGTGAGTGTGGGGTCCACATGCCTACTGTAGCATTTCTTACTGTCACAGAATAGATGTAGAACCATTCATAAATTTACAACCTATACCACTTCTTTCAATAGTTAACATCCAAGACAGCTTTTTCATAACATCTGTAGGAGTGTTTTCTTTTTCTTTTCTTTTTGGACATAGGGAAGTATCTGTCTGGACAGTGGTTGGTATGCTTTGAATTTTTATGAATGCTCAGAGTGCCACAGGAGAGAACCTATCAAGAATGAAGAGAAAAAATCAGAAGAAGTCAGTGATGGGGAAGAAGAAATAACTTTTACTCGTAAGTCATATCTGTAAATACCAAGACTGTGATATAAAGATATATTTTAGCCATGAGGTAAAACTCCCATGCTTTAAACCATTAAATACTGGACACTATAGCTAGATCTTGTCCACTGAGATTTGTAGTGCAATATGCTGTGAGGCTATTTTACTGACATTTTGACCCCATGTCCCATGATATTTGCTTTTGCCATGTTATGATTTAGATGGAATATCTGAAAGGCTAGGACTTCAAACTTTTGAGTTTCCCTCCTGGTAGGGACTCCTGACAGTTACAGTTGTGTTGAACTCCCAGGAATACAGGGAAATTGTGTATTGTTGAAGGAACACCAGTGATGTCACCTGATCTGGCCTTGAAGATGGGATTTACATTTTAAAATTTTTAAACAGCCATTTCAGTTACTAGAAGTTTACTTCATGAACATTTTCCTGCCTTAGTGTTTCCAAAGCATCAAAAGAAGAAATGATGTTTTTTCTCTACATCATCAGATAAATGTTCTGTCTGCAATCATCGAATTGCTGAACACAAGTATTCCTTCAGCATAGATGGTGACTTTCAGGTAAAAGTCTGTTAAATTAAGCAGGAATGAATGAAGGAATAAGTGATTGCTGATCATGTGGGACACAATTATTGAGTTTTGATTCCTTTAAAAAAAAAGAGCTTTAATAAGAAACATTTAGTTTACTTTGATAGAAAGTTCAGTGAGAAGGATTTTTATAATCTTTTTATCTAGCAATGACTTTGGATACAAATATTGTTACACATGAATTATCAAACACACAAATGTAACTTTTAGCCTGTCATTAAGCATGAACCACAATTATTTATGTTCTCCATCATGGTCCAGTTGGGAAAGTCATAATTCTAAACTAGTGAGTTTAATTTTGACCTAGAAACACATCCATTAAATGTGAGAGAATACTGAGTGTGGTATATAATTCTTTAAATGTGAAATGACTTCTTTTTTGTAGGAATACTCCATGCTTTGTATTTTGTGTGGAAGAGGAGCTGATACTGTCAGTATTCAACCAAAAGATCCAAGGAAAGGGACTGAGATGTACAGTTTATACTGAACCAATGACTGAAGACTGCCCTCTAGCTGCCAGCAATTATATTGATTATGAAGATTGCCTTCATACATATCTTACTTGCTGTGGAGCAGTTTCTCATCTCACCCTGCAGGGAAGAACATCAGAGGTGAAATAGCCTGCATAGCTGATATGCAGTACTCTCCCTGGGGTCTGTAATTCAGGTGGATTTGGACAATAAACCATTATACCTCTGTTGAGCAGGTTTCCAGAATACTGCTAATTGCATACATTGTTGCAATAATCATGTTTTCCCATTATTAGGCTGAGGTACGTGTGTTCAAGATTAATTGAAATGGAGAAAGTGTGGCGATTGCTGCAAGGTCTTGTTGAAAATTGATGGCACTGAGGATTTCATATGGAAAAGTGAAGCACTAGAATAGGTTGTATGCCTTTGAGCTGCATATAAATGTAGTATTTGTTATTGGGCTAGTAGTGCAAAGAGATTAGATGTTCACCAAGCATTAGTACAAAAGAAATGAAAGCCATTTGTTGTATATTTATGACAGCTTTTAATATTTTAATCCCAAGATATTCAGCATGAGTCATGTGCAAGTTACAGGTTACTTGTGAGAAATCATCTGCATCAATCTTTACCCATGGTCATACCAGGTGTGATGTCTGAAAAGTCTGATGACACAAAAATAGCTGTTTGATGCATTAAGTGTTAAAATAAAGCAAATGACAAAACATCAAAAGGCATGCAATTAGAGTCCATTTTACAGGGTACTTTCTATTTTAAACCTCTGCCAAGAAGGAACTCTGCAAATCTGTGATGTGGGAGGAGGGACTGAAAAGATATTTCTTATGCTGTCTTCAGTTTTTTTACAACTTTCATTCCAGGATAGATGCAATGTTAATGTTCAAGAATGGGTTTATTTTTTCTGGGATTTCAAGTTATCAACTTGAAAAATTTTAGTGTCACTCAACAAACTGCTAACTAGCTGGAATATAAGCAAGATGATTTGGTGTAGGGTTTACAAAATGTAAACATCTGCTAAATGTCACATCATTTTTGCTTAGGTTATGCGTTTCTTCAGAATTTGTTAACTTTGAAGAAACCTTGAGCAGATTAGAAAATATTAAGATGATTGCAATTGATCTTTGATAACAGGATTTTTTTCTATAAAAGCCTTTTTGGTCACAACAGCACACTTTTAAGATGTCTTCTGGAGGTGCAAAAAATGTGTACAATGCTTACAAATTGTAACTTTTTTGATAGATGTAAAACATTTTCACTCAGAAATTGAATATACTGTATGGATGGTACTGAAGACAATGTTTTCCTATATTTTGTGTGAAGTTGGTCAGCACAGTGATTCCTCCTCTTTCTCAATGGTGAGCCAGGCAATAGTTACTAATATAAAGATTACAAAACAATTATGAATTGTTTTTGAGAGAGCTGTATTAAACAAACTTTTGGGTTCTAATGGCTCATTGTTACCAGCATTAGGACTAGAAAACATGCGCATCTAGCAATATTAGATTGAAAAGTATCCTACTTTTAAAGATAAGTAGGCACAAGAAGTCTTGAAGAATGTCTTTGTGCCATATCAAAGCACTTATCACTTTCCACCCAGCAAACCTTGAGTACCTTACATCAATATCATTATCACTATTATCATTACAAGTTACTCAGTTTCAGAAAAATACTTTCACTCTGACATAGATAACAAATGTTGTTACTTCCTAGCATACCTTTGCTAACAAAAAAGATATCACGATTAACTAGATGAAGATGGTAACAAAATGCTACAAGTTTGGGTTGTTGACCATAAATCTGTCTTCCTGTAATTTGTGCACTGGATGGCTTAAAGGGGCTCATTGAGTTGATATTGATTACTTTGTGACGAGTTTGAAGGAAATCATTGCATGACAATGCTTCTAATCAGCCTCTTACTCATGTATCACTTCCTACAGTTACCAAAAATGTGAGAAATTGTAGCTTTTGCTGCCGGGGGTTGCATATGATCAATATCTGGTGGTAAAAAGTGTCTGGGCATGAATTTGTAATAAATGATTTTAATCATTATTACCCTATCATTGCCATTTCAGTTGTGGATCAGATGTGTAGAATCTCTTAGTTTGATCACTTACCATCAAAATGTGAGTAAATCTCAACAGATGTGAAAAAAAAATTAAATTTTGTGAATCAACTTAACTCAATGAGTACCTTTAACGAAGGTTACTGAGAGGGATAAACTAAACATAGCAATGTCCCATATTGATTGAAAAACCCTATTGTTTTTGATGGACATCAAAGATTGTTTAAGGTCAAGTTTTGGCAAGGAATCATATGACAGAAGTTCTGTTTCAATAAGGTAACCATTGCTGGACTGTTTCTCAGCACTTAATGACCAACACCCACTTTGAACCTTTGATGTTACCTGAGACTGAAAATTGCAAAGTCCAAGAAACTCTCACCTTCAAGCAAAATCTTGGAAACTGGCAAAAAATCAGTAACAAGGGACTGGAACCTTGCTCATACTTTTTGATGATAAAACAATTTTTATTCATAAACACCTTTATTGATTTCCTGCATTCTGATTGTCTGAAAACCATTCGAGACCAGTCTCGAATTGCATTCGAGACTGGCCTTTGCCATTTAGGAGAATTACTTTTTCAAGGTGAATTGAATATCACTGTTACTACTGCACTGTGCACTATGCTTTGGCCATGATGTGTTACCATAGCAACATAAACCATAACATCTGAGTAAGAAAACCAGTTACTGTAAACTACTGTAGTATTACACTGTTAGGCCTAGCACCCCTGTAGCTATAACCATTCCAAAGCACAATGCTCATTTCATCCCATGAATGAATGCTAGCAAAACTATATTCACCTTCTTGGATACTGGCAGTGGTATGGCTAAAAGAGCTTATAACCTTAGTGAATACTATACGCCAAAGGTACATTCTGTTAACCGTCTGCCTGTTACAGATGTTCCACTCCTAATTTTCCTAAGTTGAAGTGCATGGTAAAGAAAAGTGAATTTGGTCTCTGTGCTGCTAATGCCAGCATGGGGCCTGTGGTATATATTAACTATGACATGCAAAGCAATGGTAAACACAGGTTTTACTGACAGTGTCACTGTCAGGTTTTTACGTTTGAACCAATTCCGCTAACAGGCATAACAGCATGGTCTTTATTTCTACGCCGAGCTAGGCTACTTATGAACTTATGTTGTAAATAGTTTAAGCTAGGCCTAACACATTAGGCCTGCATAATCTATATTAAAAACTTGAACACATTTTCAAAGTTACCAACACTATAATCCTCTTCCAAAGAGGCTAAAGACACCTTAAATCACCGTCTTACTCATGCATCTTGAACGCAAGTGTGTTAAGTACTTGCTGTCGAATGTCTGCATGCATGTCGTGGAATGCTGCATGCACTGCACACATGTATTGCAGTACACCGTAACTGCACAGCACTGTGTATTTACCGTACTGTGAACCTTTCATGGTGCAGAACTTCACTGTAGGCAATAGCCAGCTAGAAGTTAGTTTCCTCAGCCTCATCGCTACAACGATGTATGATAATTCAGAGATAAACGATTTTATGTTAAATTAATCCAATTAAATATTCATTCGATGAATTGAGATTCCAATCAATATGTTAAGTGAAAATATTTGCGTGGTTATCCACTTTCTTTTGGCTTGAAGTTGTTCGCTACTATCGCAAGAAACTAAACATGATGACATAATCGAGTTCTAAGTTAGCTGGGAGAATTAAAATTTGATCTGGAAAATTTTGTCGAAAATTCAATGTTTTTGTCGATTTACAGCATTTTAATGTTGAGTGTTTATGAATGGGGATAAAAGCAGGGTGCCCCCCTCTTAAATGTGATTTAAGACCGGGCACCCTCGCATTTATCCCCTAAATCACAAAGTATTCTATTTCTCGGAAATCAGGTTTAAACTTGACCCTTATATTCATGTTGCACATCTTAACATTACTATGATGAAATTATTAAAAGTGAAATTCTTATGTAACAACCATGTCAAAACTTGTACAAACTGTACAGTCAAAAAGGAAATGATCAGCTTTAACTGCTAAAGTCATGACACTATATGTTCTTGCTGTTAGATATTAACTGATACTCAGGGCTGAAAAAAATGTTTATTTTCCGGGAAGGGAGTCAAATTTTCCAAAATTCCTCCCATATTTCCTGCACATACGGTGTAAATTTCCCTCCAATGACCAAAATTTCCCTTCAAATACCCAAATTTCCCAGGAAGGAGCTTCCCAACTTTTTCCACCCAGGGCTGATACTATGAGTAGGTTGCATACACCTTTAATGCACATATAATATCTTGGTTTATCTATATTATAGCATCTACCAGACCACTTATTTCACATAATAACAGCATATGACATTGCTTATCAACATTACTACTGAGGTAGTACACAATAGTAAGATCTCAGACATTTTTTTTCATTAATGTAACATCACACACCACTATCCATATGGGATCCAACTTCCACACTAGTGTTACACTGACACTTTCCTTGCTCTTTTTCTCTGCTGAGACTGTTGATAATCAGATAGATCTCTCCTCCAATGGCTCACTGCTTTGACTTCTGTCATTCTAGAGCACCACTGTACTTCATTGCACATATACACTACTCCTACTAAGACAATCATTGCTACCTCCAGAAACTCCACCATCTCACCGCTTTGGAAGGATGAGGTAATTTCCCATCATGTATAGCTTATCTTAGTGCCAGTTAAGACATATCCACCTGTACCACTCATAGATATCATGGGATGTGTTCTGTTCTCAAGAATCTGCAACATTAATAGAGTTACGAATCAATAAGCTTACTGTACCACATCTATTATCTATACAATGATCAGCTATTCATGGCAACAGTACATACTGTTTAAAACTAAAACCCTCTTCACCAAATCAAGCTAATTCATTTTGCTAAACATCTAATAAAATGGGAAGTGTTCTTGTATTTAAGTGTATTTCATAGAAAGCACTGCAGAAATGAAGAAGTCATTCAATTTTTCTCTCCTCTGCATTTAAAATTTAATTTTGCCCATTTTTCTGGAAAAAGGACAGCTCAAAGGGAAAATGCAGTTCCTCCAATTTTAATTAGTGTACCCTGTCATCCTAGATAAGGAATGGCTCCTATCAATCATGTGACAATATCTTTGTTACATATTTGTTGAATTCATGCAGAATAACTCCTTGGTTTACTTCCAGTATGCAACTTCTTTACATAGAAACACAATGAAAGCTACTTTTAGAAAAAATCTGAGGAGATCTCAGAGATGCCACTTTTCAGATTTTAGTCTGAAATCAGATTTTTTTGGAATGCCCATCAAAAATTTAGATTTTTTGACATCAGAAAACACTTTTTTGATTCCCAAATTTTTGATCAAATTTACGAAAAAAGTCTGCTCTGTTGCATAATCCGAGAGTTAGTCCAACATAAACCCTGATAGGAGCAAATGTATTTGTTGTACCAAGTTCCTTACATGCAGATGGCACTGCATGGAGAATCGTTAAGTACTGGACAGACTTTGTATACTAGTTAACTGTGATTGTCTATCCAGCTGTTTTACACCTTTACAAAATTTTCAGATTTTTTGGATAAATGCTGGTGGCATCTCTGAGATCTGTAGGGTTTAGCACATCATTGATTGTTGCTTCTGTATGTGTGTATGTGACACTGCTTGTAAACATGGTATCTCAAGAAGAGTATCATCAAGGGATCTCATACTTGGCATGTGGATGGCCAATATTGGAAAGATGATCTCTACTGTTTTTGGTAGAGGTCGAGGTCATTTAGGGTCACCAGAGGTCAAAAGGTTAAAACCTTGTAAACACAATATCTCTAGCATGCGAATATTGATAAAACTCATACTTAGCATGAGGATGGCCCATACTGAATAAATGATCCTCAACCTTTTTTGATAAAGGTCAAAAGCTTAAAACCTAGTAAATATCTCATGCATGCAGGGAAACTTCAAAGGATCTCATACTTGACATGGAGGTGGCCCACATTAAGTAGATGATTCCTATATTTTTTGTGGAGGTCAAAGTTTGTAAACACTATAATCACTCTATCTCAAGCAGAGACACTTTGATCAATCACATATACTTGACATGTGGATGGCTCATATTAAGCAAAGGTCAAAGATCACTTGGGGTCATTGGAGGTCAAAAGGTTATTTTATGGTATTGGTGTATTTGATCTATGCCCATGGATCCTAGACATTCTGTGCTAAAATTGTAAAGACAGTAACTTATGAAATAACTGTCAATTTGAAAACACAGTAAATAAGACTTGCATTTGAGTAGCAAGGAATCACTAAGCCTTTTGGCTTTCTGGTTGAAAATAAACTTGGGGTGACTGCTTTCTCCCTTTAAAGGAGTTCAAGCAATTTGAAATAAACATTATTTGAACTTGATATGTAACTTTAAAAGACTGCTTTTTACAGAAGCATGCATGGCGCTATCGGAGCCCTAGGAAATAAGGGGCAAAAGTTAGTCAAGCTAGGTGACATTGATAGCCCTCATATCTCCCTCCTTAGCCTCTGACTCTCACAGCTAATTAGTTGATTTTCCTCCCCACTGACCACAAGATTGCAGTGCAGCCAGAGCTGCTTCCATCTATTGTGTGGGTGCAATGAAGTGTAAATAAATTGTAAAGCTTGCACAGCTCTACTGCATATTGACAGTTGCTTGTGTACTACACACACACACAAGTACAGTACAACTTTAATAGAATAAAGTGGACGTTAAAAATTTTGCGTTAGAAAAAAACCTCCCTACCAATACGAGTCTAACGTTAGTAATGATCACGACAGTTGCGTTACTATCATTAGAGGGGCAGCTCTTCTGCCAGTAACGCTAGAATCGTTATTTGCAGTAAACGTCTGCTTTTCCCATAGAAATAAAATTACTTTTATTTCTATGGCTTTTCCTAACTTAGCGTTAACTGCGTTAGCCCGACTAAAATTCTGTAATGTCAATTTTATCTCTGGTTTGCACGTTTGTGATAGCACCTGCAATAACGATCGGGCCGAAGCTTACACTACTACCATGTAATGGTTTACAGTCATCATTTGCTCGCACTTGTCCAAAGTGTAGGGCCTAATAGGTGAAAATCTCTCCTAATCAATCGACCTTCGACGGAAGGTACGAAAGCTGTTGGAACATCGCCAACTAAGGAGATGTTATTCATAATTTGCAAAGAGAAATTCCGATGTAAATGGCGGCCCTCGCTTTTTTTTCTTTGTATAATAAAAACTCATCAAATTTCAGGCTGACTGATGTAATTTTCAAAGGTCACGCAATTCAAAATTTCCTTTTTTTCTTTCAACGTGCGAAACTTTTTCGAACGTTTAAAAAAATCGTTCCGTTACGGAAGAATTTGCAAACGTGCAAGAATATTTCCGAACATGCCGAAATATTTTCGACGGGAGGTACGAAAGCATTTCCAGATACTTTCTTTCCAAACTTACGAAATTTAAGTTATTCATAACTGCAAAGAGACTTTTGAAAGTAAATGACAGCCTCCCTTTTTCTTTCCTTTTATATAAAAGACTCACGAAGTTGCAGGCTAACCGATGTAATTTTGAAAGGTCATGCAACTGATCTTGGTTTTTTTTTTTTTTTTTGAATATGCCAGAAAGTTTCGAACGTTTGAAGAAGATATCGTTCCGTTACAGGAAGGATATTCAAACTTGCGATTTCCGAACGTGCGGAGGCAAAGGTGCAAACGCATTTGGAACGTTCCAGATTTCTTCTTTCCGAACTTACGAGATTTATTTATATTTCCAATGGTTTAGCAAAGGCACAAGAATATTTCCCAACGCCGTGTTTAAGTATTTGCGACGGAAGACACGAAAGCTTTTGAACCGTTTCCAATGTTTTCTTTACCAGCTCAGGAAATTATATTGATGTGATTGCAAAGAGTTTTCGAAAGTAAATGGCGGCCCCCTTTCTCCTTTTTTCCATAAGTCTCACGAAGTTTTATACTAACTGATGTAATTTTCAAAGGCCACGCAATTACTTTTTTTTTTTCATTTTGCAAAAACTTTCTTGAATGTTAAAACAAATGTACAGTTCCGTCGGTTACGGGAAGGATTACAGTAGCAAAGGCGCGACAATATTTCCGAACGTGCGAAAATATTTGCGACGGAAGGTACGAAAGCTTTTGGAACGTTCCAGATTTTTCCTTTCAAACTTATGGAATTTGTTCATAATTGCAAAGAGATTTTAAAAAGTAATTGGGTCCCTTCGTTCTCTTTCTTTGTATGTACAAAAATCATGAAGTTTCAGGATGACGGTATAAATTTCACAGACCACTTAATTGATTTTTTTGTTTTTTAAACGTGCAAAAAAATTTCCAAACGTTTGAAAAACAGTCGTTCCGTTACGGGAAGGATTAGCAAACGCGCAGGAATATTTCCGAGCGTGCAAAAATATTTTTAAAGGAAGATGTACACAAGCATTTGCAACGTTTCTGAATTTTCCTTTCCAAACTTACGAATTTTTTTCATAATTCCAAAAAGATTTTCAAAAGTAATTGGGGCCCGCCCTTTTTCTTGCTTTGTATGTAAGACTCATTAGGCCTAAGTTTCAGGTTATTTTATTTCTTTCTAGGCTAATTTAACATGTAATTTTCAAAAGTCGCGCAATTGACACTTTTTTTTCTTTTCTTCGGAACGTGCGAAAATTGTTTCGAACGCTTGAAAAAAAAAACCGAGAGGATATGCAAACGGGCAACAATATTTCCGAACGTGCGAAAATATTTTTAAAGAAAGAGATGCACAGCATTTGGAACTTCAAAGAAAGAAAGAGGGCCGCCATTTACTTGGTGGGGGTCGGTGGAGGGGCGAACCGCTTCTGCCTGAGAATGTCTGCATTACCTGGAGTACGTTCCGATTTTTTTACATATCTTCCAAAGAAATAGGTTTGACCCCTCCACTTGGGAGGGGCTGGATTCCCCCACCCCACCCATTTTCAGTAACCACATGTTTTCGTTTGGGTGGTGCCTGTTTGTAATAGTTGCCTGCAAAATTTGCATTTCAGTGTTCCCCTACTTCCTGGTTTGCAGAAAATTCTCCTACCTTGAAAAGTATGAAAGGTAATCAGCCGTCCCGCACCGCCATTCTCTGAATATATATCCTACTATTTCCTAGTTTGAGAAACGAGCGGCGCTTTCGTCTGTGTATTAATTCATTTTCAGAGCATATATAAAAAGTTGAGATTTCCCTGTTGTTTTAACGGCCATGGACGGATGGGTGTGTCCTTACCTTTCCACTCAAAGAACCGCAAATTACGGTAGACAATATTCCGCAGCAATACTGATGCCAAATGACCTTAGACAATCAGCAAGAATGCATAAATGAAACTAAAACCCACTGCATTGTCTTATTTTTCGGCCCATCATTGTACTGCCGTACATCTTAAAGCCCCAGCCGGCCCACATCATTCGCTTACACTTTCTAGCTAGCTTGTTACTACATGACAAATGAGTACCACAGGTACTGTATAAAATTCCATGAGAAACCTTGGAATTTCCCAGGCACCTGCAATGGTCTCCACTTACTTGCATGCAATGTTCTGTGCATTGCATTGCGCGTTCTGTGCATTACCTTTCGAAGTAAATTTCGTATGCTGGATAACGTGTCGCTCTAGGCAGCCTGGTGCGTTACGTACTAGCTGCCATGGGCGAAAATCATGAATATTATCAGCAAAATCAGCCATTACGAGTTAAATTTTGTACCATATCTTATTTTGGGTGCAGAATAAGTCTATTCTTAAGAAAAGTATTCCGTAAGAGTTTGGTATTGGCCGATATATTGCTTATGTGTAAACCTCAAGATGGCGCTGACTGTCGAACGCTGGAAAAAATTGAGGCGATGTGTGTGACGTCACGTAAACGTACGAGGCCTGAATGGGCATACGACATCCAAAAAAGGTTACACAAAAATGGGCGCTGGTCTTTATGAATTCCCAGGCATTTGCAGTGGGACTCACTGTATAATATAAATGCATGTCTTACAACAAGTGGTGGTATGTGAACATTGTATGTAGATCAGTGTACAAAATTAGGCCCAAATGTGAATAGGAACGGCACTTCACATGTCTAGACTTGCAGGCTGGAGCCTATAGCGTATATTGCGTGCGACCAGTGCAGATAAAGTTTCCCAGGGGCCGGGTTAAAATTCGGATCATTTTAGCACAGCACCCTCGGGTTAATTGATGGGGGATTCGGGCAAAGACATGGTAGGAATATGTACAGTATCGTATTGCACTCCGCTGTAGGGCCCTGAGTCGGAAATTTAGGAGCCAAGTCTCGAAAACTGATTGCCGAAATTGTCTTCATTCTTTGCCACTAAATGGAATATAATTGGATTAATGTTTTTCCTTAGGACTCGGACTTCCAAGGTTTTGTAAAATAGGTAAGATTTAAAATTTAAGCAATTGCGGCGTAGAGGGTAGGGTACATACATAGAAAGGTTGGTTAGAATTATTAATATTATTTATTGTGGGACCTTAATTAAAACCTTATATCAGTTACCCTGAAACTTCATGAATCATTTATATACAAAGAAAGAAAAAAGTGGGGTCGTCCGCCATTTACTTCCGAAAATCCCTTTGCAATTATGAATAAACGTCGTAAGTTTTGAAAGAAAAATCTGGAACGATCGAAGTGTTTTCGTACCTTTCGTTGAAAATAATTCCGCACGCACGTTCGGAAATATATTTGGCGCATTTGCAAATCCTTCTAATAATGATACCATTTTTTTTCAAACGTCCGAAAAAAATTTCGCACCATGAAAAAAAGAGAAAATTTATCAATTGTGTGACCCTTTAAAAATTACATCAGCCATAAACTTCATATAAGTCTTTTCCGTACAAAGAAACGAAAATGGCCGCCATTTACTTTCGAAAATCTCTTTGCAATTATGAATAAATTTTGTAAGTTTAGAAAGAAAGAATCTGGAACTTTTTACATGCTTTCGTACTTTTCATCGTAAATTAATTCCGAACGTTCGGATTCCAAATATTTTTGCGCGTTTGCAAAATAATCCTTCCCGTAACAGAACGATTTTTTTCAAACATGCGAAAAAAATCCCATCTTTAAAAAAAATCAATTGCGTGACTTGCGTGACCTCCTAAAAATTATATCAGTTAGCCTGAAACTTCATGATTTTTTTTTTATATACAAAGAAAGAAAAACGGAGGGCCGCCATTTACTCTTGAGTTTGCCTTGTAATTATGATTACAATTCGTAAGTTTCAAAGGAAAAAATCTGGAACGTTCCAAAAGCTGTAGGAATGCACACACAGTCCCACACACTTTTACACACTGCACAGTATAGTGAACTACTGCGAACAAACTTGAATGCTGGTTGCGCAGTTCACTGATCTTCAGTTGGTTATACTATAGCGTGCACAGTACGCTTGGAACTGTGAGACTTCTAGCTAGAATTCTAGAATTACAGCGGCCAGACCGACCGTGAAATCGCAACGATAACTGGCGGATCAAGTGTGAGGAGGCCAGGCGTAGCGGAAAATTGTGTAGAGGTGTATAAAATGCGTTCTATCCCGATCTCGTAGGCATATTTGATCGGGTTGGACGTTTGCCCCAAATTCCTAGGGCGAGATTTTGCGCCATGTGGGCACAGGCTGTCTCTAGCACACAATTCATAATTACACTGTGGAGAAAGAGAAACAAATTCTTGTAAACACATGCACTGCAGATTTCTTAGTGGGAATTTCTACCCTCGTAAAAAATATTTTTGCAACAGTTCACACACTTCTTTAATTATTCATGCTTCCTACCTGGAGATACCATGTTAACAAAATTTCAGAATATGACCTCCAAGCTCCAGGTGACCTTTGACCCCCACCAAAAACTACAGGGCTTTTCCTCACAATATGGGACATTCACACACCAAGTATAAGGACTGTAGGAGTTTTCCACCACAAGTGCATAGGTTTTTCTTTCATTAAAAGCAAAACCTTCAAACATTTGATTTTGCCCCTCATCACACACTGTTAACACAAGAGCATCAATGATGCTGTAGCTCAACTACAATTTCACTCAAACAATTTCTTTTATGTAGCTTCATTAGTGATTGAAACCAAGGCTTCATGCATGGACAGTCGTGATGTAGTACCTTCAGTGCTGTCCATGTACAGTAAATGGTCACAGCAATGGCATTTTAGAGTTGCCCAGCTTGGGACATTTTTTAGTGCTTGTGGGCACAATACAGTAGGTAATTGTGCCGATGAAAATGAAGTATTTATACCCAAATTTGTCAGGCCCATCTAAAATTATTCTTTTGTCCCAAATTATCATACAAAAACCAAAACTCATATGGAAAAGCATTGGCATAAATGGCATTTAACATCAACACAAAGTACACAATGATGGAACCATCATCCATGGAACATGGACCAACTTTGATAAGATTCCAATGCAAACCCCTAGTATTTAAAGGCATTTGATTGATTTCTACTGTTTTGACCCCAAACAACCTTTGACCTTCAAAAGTATAACTTTAATGACCCACCATCTACTGGATTGTCTGGCAACTTTGACAAGATTCAGACACACAACCTGTAAAGTTGAAGGCTGTTTGCATGATTCCATTGTTCAACCATTTAATTACCCCAAATGACCTTAAACCTTCTGCAAAAGAGCAACTATGATGACCCATCATCCTACTGAACATTTCTGGCCAACTTTGATAAGATTTTCATAGACCAATAACAAATGGGAGTTGAAAAAAAAGCCTTTTTTAGTGAGTTCCAATGTTTGACCTCTCTATGACCCCAAATGACCTTTGACCTACTTTAAAATGCATCTTAAAATTGACCAATCATCTACTGAACACTGGCCAACTTTGGTAACATTTGGATATAACCCCTATGAGTATGAAGACTTCTGGTTGATTCCAGCTTTCACCTCTCTGACCCCAAATGATCTTTGAATGTATTTTCAAAAATAACATCTTTGATGACCCATTATCTACTGAACCACTGGCCAACTTTTGATAAGATTTTGATATTTAAAAAAACCCATAGGAGATTGAAGGGGGGAGGACTTGGTTGCTGAATTGTTTCAACTTTAAAAACCTCTCTAAAAAGGACCTTTTCCCAAATGACCCTTGAATACCTACTTCAAAAAAATACCATCATTGGGAATATCCCATGCATTTACTGAACACTGAGGCCAAATTTTTATGGATGATATTTGGATATAAACCACCTAGGAGATGAAGGACACAATATGTGGGGTGTGGGAATTCCACACTTTTAAACCCGTTCTCTAAGAAAAGCCCAAATGACCTTTGAGCAAATACTTTCAAAAGTTACAACTGGGGGCACATGCCCGAGCTCATCCCACTGAAAACAGTCCCAGCCACAATTTGATTTAAATAATTGGCAGGGGGATGACCCCTAGCAACTTAAAAGGTTTTTTGCAAAAGATTTCCACTGTTTTGACCGTTGCATGACCCCTAATGACCTGACCTAATTCAAAAAACACCCAGTTGATTACCACATATCTACTGACTGCTCTTGCCAAAATCTGACAAATTTTTCACACAACCCTAGGAGTTCAAGGCTTTTGCATAAGTATGCGCTCATGGCCTTTTGTTTTAAACCC
>JAIZAY010000910.1:0-25879 GCA_029531755.1 Holothuria leucospilota | reverse complement strand
ACATACACAGTGAAACAGTGGCGCAGTGACCTCAAGTGAACATAAAGAACTTTGAATCTATAAATAGAGCTGCTGGGCTTTGTAAGGTAGCTCTAAATGGACATTTTAGGTGAGTGAAAAAGTCAGAGGGGTGTTTATGGCTATAATTTTTTAGTATAGGGGGGGATTTGGGCGTCAGAAATGCATGTTTAGACCAAAATTGAACATTTTTGAAAACTGCATATTGTCATGGATCTTTGAACCCTCTAACTCACCCTACCCTTGCCATTTATTATTTATATCTTGGTATTCTTTTATAAGGAACTCTTATAACGGACATTTGGTTGTTCAATGGAAAGATTCGGACTTTCCGTTGTTGAGTTATAATTTATCTGGTTGGGGGGGTTATGTTGGGATTGAAATGTAGATTTTGACCCGATTTGAAAATTATACTTGAAATATCTCTAAATTCCCTATACCTGGCATCTACTCACCTCTCATGGTGTTTCTTTGGTTCTAAGGTATCAGAAAAAAAAAATTGAGTAGGGGGACCTTTTCCTAAGTGCCCTGAACTTCCAATTTTTGAAAAATATTGTGTCATATTAGCAATTTTGGGCATTTTTTGGGCATTTTTTGAATGTAAAACAAACTATTTTTTGCGTTTTGTGAAAAATTTTCAAAGAAACCCCCCCAAAAAAATGGTGGCATTCAATAGATCATTTTGGCTTTTAGTTTGTGGTTTTAAATGAAGCTGTAGGTTGTTTGCATTGCTGAGGAAATGATATTTTTTAAAAGCACAACCCTCGATATTGGAGTAACACCAGTCATCAGCTTATGGAAAAGGGTTAAGAGCGAGTTCAAGTACTTTAAGGAAAATGCAGGCATCCAATCAGAATTAGTTTACCCCTGTCATACTAAATTATGGAAATGGCTTGTTTGAGTTCGTGTGATGATGTTTTTGTTACTGACATGGTTAAATTCAGGAGAAAAACTCCTTCTGTTTACCTGTGTTCCTAATAGTTAGGCTATGTTAAAAACATCTTCAGACGGACTTGTGAGGCAAATAAGAGAAGATTTGCCCAAGAGTTGCTGATATTTCAAAGCAATTTTGGGCGATTGCCTATGCCTCAAAGGCAATAAGCGTCGTCCCAATTATTTGAAAAATCAACTAAATCTTTCATAGTTCCTCTAGGGCCTATTTCACTTTAAGCGTATTTAAATGCTGTTTACAAATTGAACATTGAATTTTAAGGTAAAATAAGAAGTTATTCTGCCTAAATTTAACAATGAGATGACAAAAAATTGTCCCATGATTGAAAGAGCCTTAGCAGTTGATACAGTTCTTATTTTGGATAATGAGTGTGAGTACAGGACCATGAATATGCGTTCGGGTACCATGGTACGGGTACTAGTACGTAAGGGTACCAGGCCGTGAGTATGCGGGTAGGGTTGTACAAGTCCGAAGAAAAATTTCATCATGGTACGCGGTATGGGTACGGATAATGAGTACGGGGTCACGGTTACGGAAACGGGTTCAGGAGTACGAAACTTCTACCGAGTACGAGAGTATGTCAGTGCGAGTACGGGTAGGGTACTACACAACACTGCCTATGAATCCCGTAAGCAAAACCTTTTGACGTTACACTGATTAAACGATTTTAAGAACTATCTTGAACAAGTTCCTTCCGCTTAGGGTATCTTTAAAATGCACGACAGAGCCCACATTCCTTATTTACAAACCACCGTCCATTCTTCGCATCGCCAGATAATTACATCTAAGGCCTGGGGGTCAATCCTGGGGGGGGGGGACGGGGGGACAAGTCCCCCAACATTTCGATGGGTGGGGGACACAATATCAAATTCCCCCCCCCCCCACATTTGCCTAAAAGAGTAGTGTCGTGGCTCTATTTGACTGGCTTTTTGAGTGACATGTAGGTTTGTTGGGCAATTGTTATGTGTCTCGATGCAGATTCTGAATGTAGATTTCGTCAGGGAAATCTTATTTAATGACAAAATTTCGGCGCGCTTCGCGCGCATGCGTCATGGTTTGCACTCCTCCTCATGACCATTGAAAAGGTATTTATACATGGAACTATTCTGATCACAACACTTTCCGAAAACAGACATACATCTCCAAACATCTGTAGGGGCCTCACATCAATATGGGATCATTCAATCAGTGGCGTACGCAGAGGGGAGGGCCATTCGGCCATGCCCACCCTCACTGGTTCCGATTTTTTTGTATGTCAAGTTCCTAAAAATACGTAAATTTTTTAACACAAATTTTACTTCAAAAGGTAACATATGTGGCACCAGATTGCATGTAAGGACACCTAATTTTTCAAAAAAATTCAAAGGGAAGGGGGACAACCCCTCCCCTTAGCCCCTCCCCCAGGCCAGCGGTCACACAACATACTGCATACCCCCCTTGTGAAAGGTTGAAAGTATGTTGTTGCCGTTAAACACTTTTCAAAAATTTTTACCGAGCGCTTCGCCGAAGCCATGATCGGTATAGATGGTGCAGGCGCGGATCCAGGGGGCCGGGGCGCCTCCCCCCCCCTCGCCACGAAAAAAAAGGAAAGGAGAAAAAGGAAGAAAAAGAAAAAAAAAAGAAAAGGAGAAAGAAAAATTGAGAGCAAAAAATTAATAAAAGTGTCTAAGAACGTATTCAAAGTATACATTTCTGTACAGGTTGGGTGGAGCTATAGCTGGATTATCTCTTTAGATATCTTTCACAGTGGTTGGCGACGAAAGGAGAGCTACAATGTTCGAAAACAGGTAAATAGCTGAGTAATGATCCTTGACTTAAGATCTAAATAAGTAAACATCATGACATATGCAGTATGGGCCCTGCTAGCTGCAATGAAATTAGTAACAATTTTGTGTTAAAGAGTGAAAGTTTTTGTAATCTAGAGGGATTGAGAGGCAAAGTTTTCGCCATACAGACAGACCTTGCAGAATGAATACAAAAGACAAGCTGTCAGGTGACGTGCTATTGTGCCCCAGTAGGCACCAGCTGTTGCAGGCAAAGTAGCGGCGTGCATACCCTATTCGATTTCGAAAACTGTCTGAAAAGTTTTAAAATGAACTCAAAGGGCTTTTAAGCTATACAGACAGTGGCGTCGGACACAGTGGGCATATGGGTGACGTGTGTCCCCCTCCCCGACGAATTCTTTGAAATTTTTTAAAATGCGTCCCAAAAAGTCGTTTAAGCTACAGATTTCTGTGGAGGGTGGAGGGTGAGATGTATTTTTGATGATTGGTTTATTTGCTCTTACCATTTTCTTTCACTAAACTGTTCTCAACTTATCATAAGTTTTGGAAATTTCTTGACAAATTCCAAATTGTTCGCACTCTCCGCTAGCGTCAAGCCTTGTGTCAGAGTTGTCCTTATTATCAATAGCTTTCGGTAACTACTCACGGGGGAACATAGGAGCAAAAGTGATTTTAAGAATTCTCAGTCAGAAGTTAGTTAGATGAGGTTTAACGTCCCAGTTTCCAACCAATTGGTTCAAGTCGAGACGGCCACGGCCTTTTTTCCAGTTGTGGCTCACTGGCTTGTTTTCCCTTCTCCATTGCTTATGCTGACCACCAAGCACAAAGGCAGTAGGTTCCATTTTTAACGTCTTTGGTATGACCCGGCCAGGATTTGAACCCTAGATCCTCCGCCGCCAAGTCGGATGCTCTCAGTCAGAAGATTCGTTTCTGAATAGCATAGGTTGGTGGGAAAGTGACAGTGTCCGATGCAGGTCCTGAATGCAGGTTTTGTCATGGACTAATATTTGATTCAAAATTTCGGCGCGCTTCGCGCGCATACGACAGGGTTTACACCTAATTTCATATACCATTGACAAAGCTCTGACACAAGAAATTATTCTAGTGCAAACATTTTTCTAAAAAGTACATCTCCTTCTCTGTAGGGCTCTCATCATTATGGGATCTTTGACTAATCTAGTCTAGCACATGGTTTGAAAGATTGAAAGTACGTAATTGCCGTAGCTTATTTTCCAAACATTTTACCGCGACGTTGAATAACAACGAAAATCTTTTCTGAAACGAATTTTGCCTGTCCACCATCCCTCTTGCTATACCTAAAAAGACAAGGTGATATATCATATCTCCTCCCATATGGATGTCAGGTTGTGAGAGTCCTGTTGGTCCCCCTATTTAGTGTACAATTAATGCAGAGCTCCCAGGAGGCTCTATACCGAAAATTTTCAGCGCGCTTCGCGCGCAATTGTTTACGCTTACGGAGAGAGGTACGTTTTTATTGAGTGATGGATTTATTTTTATCACTTTTTACCAAAAATCATTTGAAATCTTTTAACGATTTTTGCAAAGTCTTCTCAATATTTCTTGATTTTCACTTGACCTGCGCAGTTTTAGCCTTGAATTGCTCCTTTTACTATCAATAAGGTCCCAAAAGTATTCGCATTACTCATCGGTGGGGTTCTACCATAAGCCAATTATTCGTGTGCATAAACGTGATTTCAGAGGAGCCAGCATTGTAAGGATGTGAAGCAAGTTTCACCCTCCTCTCCTTTCGAGAACTGAAAACTTAGTATCGAACCCACCTTCTAATTGATAGGAAATGTAAATTCAAATTTTTAGCGGGCAATTGTTTCATCTGACGTCCTATACCTGAATACCGTACAACGAAAATAAAGCACTCATTATGGCAAAAATCATTTCAAGTTACCTGCATGGGCTCATAATGTTGGCGTGTAAGTTTTAAGATAACTTAGATTCTCCGAAACTTCTGCAGGTACATATAGTAACTTATACTGAGCCATACACATCAAATTCCATGCAACATGAAAAGGTATAAAATCTCACTGACATAAGAACTGGAGCCGATTTCTGTGCTCTTAAAATGCAACACTGCGAGAGCTCCGGGGGCTACCCCCTATCGCGGGCCCCTAGACACCACGCGTAGGAACTCGCGCTTCGCGCTCGTGGTGCACCTTCGGTGCACATGAGATTTTCCATCTTGACTCCGCCCCTCAAAATTTCTGGATCCGCGCCTGCAGATGACGATTGTTAATACACTTACGACCACAGAGCATTCTGAAAACGCCCTTGCTAATCCTTCACACCTTTGCTATACTACGATCAGCTCCAAAAATATCCCAAAGATATCCCATTTTGCATCTAAGCAAAATTTCTTAAAGGGGAGGGCTATGTCCCCTCCCCTTAGACCCCTCCCCAGGATGACACCTTTATATAGTGACAAAGAAAGGATCCCCACTGCTGTATACAAATGCAAGGTGAATAAAAATGGTGCAATTTACACGCCGCCACTGCAGTTAGTAAAAAGCATCCAGCCAGTCGGAAAAATTAGAATTCACTCAATTATGGACATTTTCCAGTCATGTACGATCAGCTCCAAAAATATCCCAAAGATAGCACCGTTTTGCACCTAAGCAGCCTTAACTTAACAGCAATTTCTCAAGGGGAGGGGGAGGGGACGACCCCTCCCCTTAGACCCCTCCCCCAGGACGACACATTTATGTAGTGACAAAGGAAGGATCCCCACTGCTGTACACAAAAACGCAGAGCGCATAACAAAGTGCAATTTAAACGCCTCCACTCAGAAAAAACATCCAACCGGTCGGAATTTGGGACCTTCACACCCCCAAATATATCGCCCTAGCAACGGGCCCGGTCGGGGTCATGATCTCCGACAATGATCCACGCTGCGAAGCGTTGTTTCAGCTATTTTGCAGTTTGGGACATGATGAAAATAACATCATGAAGTAATTCCGTGGACTCCGTGTATTTCACCTGGCAGATCATCTATGATGGTCATGTTAACTTTGAAATGATAATTCTTATTAGAAGAGGACAACATCAGTCATCACAAGGGGGGGGGGGGGGGAAGGGCCTATGGTTTGTGCTAAGTCATGTATTTCGCCCCCCCCCCACATTGAATACGGATTGATGCCCCTGATCTAAGGTGACACAACTGGTGTTGAACATTTCTGTAGTTAACAGGACGTACTGGCAGACGCATGATCAGTGTAAATCGCAAAAGGACCTTTTGGAGCTGGTTTTTCACAACTGTTTTGTACAATATCTCTGTCTCTGTTAGTATAATCGTAAATATCTCGCAGGCAAAGCTAAACAAACAAAATTTATTAAATTAAATTTACACTATTTAAATTGCATTGCATGTAAGGAGCCTGCCTCAAGACGGTGGTTTGAAAAAACTCATCCCCTCAACTAAGAACCACTTCTATGCCTATGGTAGCAGACCTAAGGTAGGGTAGGTAGGTAGGGTGCGTACATGCATCTTATCCTTGCCCTTTTCTTCAAATATTCTCGAGAATATTTCAGCGTCAATACCTGGTGTCTGTGGGTGAGAAGGTAGAAAATACGAGAACTGAAAAGTTGTTTTTCGTCCAATAGTTGAGTCTAACTCCTCCTTCCTTTGACTCGGTCACATTGTAAATAGAAGACAAAAAAAAAATGTCAACGTCTTAATACCTTTGTTCGTAGATTCTCATTTTGAGGAAAGACAAAAGAGGACGCTTTCATTCTTTTGCATCTTCACACTGGTTTTTGTGAATCAACTACTACACTTAAACAATATCCTTACACTCTCATGGTTGGAAATCACCTGCTGAGCTTGAGAACTTCGTTTATCTTTCATTCATAACTTTTGATAACTTTAACCTATTGTATTTAAAAATGGTATTACTTGTAAGGCGATAATTTGATCACGTGGAATATTTTTTCGAATGTTTGCTTTATTTAAAATCGAGTAATATTTGTAACAAACCACACAATCCGTCTGAAAAAAATCATTGCGTTCCTTCCCATCGTTGCCTGAAATGCATGGTACAGCCCAGTAGAACCCGGATCATCAGTCTGAAGGTAGAAAGTCCACCTGTATGAGAAAAAAAAAAATTACATGATTTTCACAGAACTGGGAGGAACGATTCGAAAAGTGACACAGGCGATGGGGTGCAGGAAGGTGGAGATACAGAGTAAGGGTGGCAACAGGAGAGGTGTAGGGGAAGAAGAAAACTTTTAAAACAAGTCTAGCTTTCCATATTCTGACATACGTAATTTACTGCGATAAGAATGCGTATCGGGTGATAACGTGTTCAGCGAACATGCTTGATACAACAAGTTTATTGCTGCTTTAACCTTTTTTAACGAAAACTTTGAAATTGTGGAAACATGTGCATAAATTAACAGTAAAAATACTTGGCCACTCAGATGTCTCATATCGGTAGGAAACATACATTGTATCGCTTCCCCTGTCTTTCTGACGAAACAGCCATAATTTCTGTCCTTTATTATTTAATCGTATTGTAAAACTATGCGACTTATTAAAGTAAGGAAACAAACAGCACAACTGAGGACGGAATATGTGACCTTTGTGTATAACTTTGTGGGCTGAGCATGCTTATTTTCCTATGATTTCTCTGAACTTGGATATTTACAAGGTTTATTATAATAATTGCAGATGTTTAATAATTAGGTTACATTTCATTAACTGGATAAAGGCGTATATGTTACCAGTTTCTCCCTGGAGCTCTACAAGGGTTTCTTCAGCTGTATTACTGAACGCTACTGCATCAATCACAACACCTGCCGCAACGTATTCCTTTTTCATTTGATCTCTAAAGTCTTCATTGCCACCATTGTCTTGTCCATCAGTAATGAGGACGACAACGCCCCCTTCAGGATTAGCACCATTTTCAGAAAGGACCTTCATAAAAAAGGATAAGAATACCATTTTGACAAGAATAAATATTTAAATAGAAATAGCAAGGTGTGGATTCTTCAATTACCTCCACAAAGATTACTTGTATAAGTCATTTCTTTTTGTTTGATGCATTGGTATATTTTAAAGGTTAAGGTAACATATTTCATTAATAAATTAGTGATACTAATATTGTGCTGACGGGTCCTCAAGTTGTTAAGCACGTCTTTAGGAATGTACCTAAAAAGTAACATATAAAGGCTTTAAAGTACCAAGCCAAGCTTATTCTATCTTTACAATCTTTACCGGACACAACACATCTTGACAATCCTAGCGCATTTCTTTTGTTGTCCATAACGTTTAGTCACAAAACGTTTTGTTAATTGAACATCATTAAGTTCCGCTAAAAGTTCCTATTGCAAGTGAGAACAGTTATTTGTACCAAATTGCTTAAATTAAGTCATTTTTGTTAAAGGGAGAATGCAGTCACCCCAATAAAGAATTGCATAGCAGACTATCCTATTTCCTGAATGGCTCTTGAGAATCATGTGCCAGTATTTTTCTCACTCAATTGTAATAATTAAAAGGAGCAACTGCTTGATTTACCTTGAATATGCAATATTTATGTTCTAATATATCATGAAAGATACTTGGAAGCGAAATAAGAAGAAATTTGTGACATTTAGCTATTGTTTCAAAATAAGTTTGGGGCGACTGCTTCTGACCTTTAAGTTTTAAACCTTTCTCTGTCAATCACAAATTTGAATCTTACTTCTTTGAAACTTAATTCTAACGATACTAAAGGATCGAATCCTGTATCAAGGGATACAAGGAGTAAAGTGAAGCACATTTACCTCAAGTCCCTTTTCAAGTCCACAACTAATACACTTACCACCACTAGCATCTTCTGAAACTCTCACTGCCAACCTGTGTCTGGTTTTATCTGATTTGATCAATGTGCGAGATTCTATAATCACTCCATAGCTGTCAAAGTCGACGATACCACCATAACTGCCGTCAAGAGCAACAGATGTTATAAAGTTTCGTGCAGCACTGGCTAACTTTAAATAACGATTCTCAGTCTGAAACAAAACCACGCATAACAGTGGATATGAACTATGCATATTGTAGTATACATGAAGTGTAAACGCTGGGTAGGAGACGTTAACTTAGGTTGGGTTAGGTAAGGTTGGATTAAGTAGCTAGGTCGGTTCTGGTAAAAGAAAACTCAGTGGGTTATCCCATTTCACGATCCACCCAGGGAGTTGTTACGGGAGTTGCCAAGATGTTTTGTAGACTACTGTCACAATTTTCCTTTTTTCATTTCGTTGAAATATTTGTGACGCCAAGTACACCCAGGAAATATGGAGATATATACATCCTTTAAGACAAGGGCGGATCCAGCCCCTAGCTGAAGGGGGGGGCAGTTTGAAAAGGGGGGCGCCAACATCATGCAGGGGCCGCATACTCTTGAATCTCGCCGACTACATTTCGGAGACCAACTCCCATTGCCATAGTTATATATAGCTATACGGTTCGAAATTCTGGGGACCTTTTTTTTTTTTTTTTTTTTTTTTTTTACTTTTCGGGCAGTTTTTACTTAACTTTTAGGACGCAGGGGGCGCATTTTTCTTGTATTGAGGGGCGCTAGATTGGTCATAGGGGGGGCAGTTGACCCTAGTTGCCCCCCCCCCCCCTGGATCCGCCCTTGCTTTAAGAGTTTACATACAAGTTTATTAGCTCTGGCTGTCATATTCAGATTGTTTCTCACAACGTGTTCACATAACATCTCCACCGTGACCTACTTCAGACTTTTTCCAAAATTTCACTTTGACAGTTCAGTTTTACATTCTTTCTAATAGAGCCAATCTTAACCACAAAGTTTTCTTTCATGAATGCGAACTGTTCCTCTAGCTGTTGTGCCGAGTATTGGACACATGATAGCCACATGGGAGCTGCGCCATTGGCTGACCTTCCATGAAAAGCGGCTTTTAGACCATGTAGTTTACAAAACAAATAAGGAAACAAAGACTAGTGAACTATAATTTTACATAAGTTTACCAACAGAATTTAGTCACTAAAACCATAATTTTATTATTGTTATTTAGTCACTAGGATCCTTTCAACATACAATCCTCTGCCATTCCCTACTCCCCTCTAGTCCCTCGATTATTTACATACTCCTCCCTTCCTTTGCCGAACTTCTTTTGACAATTTTGTGGAATTTTCTATACTTAACACTCCTATCCTTTCTTGCAAGTAACTCCTATGAGGAATCACTACATATCAAAACTTTTCCAACTTTTCCTGCTTCCTAATTGAGAATTTTACTCAGCTCTATTCCTTCTTGTTTTACTATATCATAAGAACATGACCAGACGGTAGGTTCACGAATCACGATGTACCAAAAATGCACCTAACCACCTATCAGAATTCTCGGAGCCAGATACAGTGTAGTCCCACTTGCCCTTGGCTGATTATTTTACCAAAGGCCTGATATTCGGTTCTGTCCTTCCCGGAAACCTTACAAAAACCTGCCTCCTTGTCGTTCTCTGGCTTCTGTAACTCGAGTTGTCTGTCATAATGTCTCCCACTGGAGACTCTAATTTGCGTAAAATTTTGCCTAAGAGGCCGCACATGCCTTTTCACCTTCTTTAGGCCGTCAGCTGTAGGCTGAGACATTTCATTTCGCTCCGGCAACTCTGGGAACAGATATTTTTCACACTAAGTTTTTCACACAATGACAAGGAATATTGTTACAAAAGTTCTCCGCATAATTTCCTGCAGTTTTTTCATGGTTTCAATCGACATACCGACTTAATTTTCATCGCGTACGTCTATTAAATGAAGGTTGTGACTTGAAAATATTCATTCGCAAAGTAAGACTTTACATCACGTGGTATAAATTACCCAATCCAGTACTAGATCAATGACGTAATTAACATGATCACGGCCAAATATGGCGACGTCCAGTACAGCGTCGCTAGCAACGAGCAAAGAACGTTTACATGCTTTTTGCACATCGAATCGGAAAGCAGAGGCCTCCTTCACGAAGATACGATGGACTAAATTCACATCATGTGCAAAGCATGGCTCCAACTGAGCGGGCGAGACTGTTAGATCGCAGAAAATATTCAGTGTCAATGCCATGGCTTTGAACTTACGATAGCATTACCAGCCCAACACTGCAATAGCAGTACAGAAGCGCACGGGGCTAATCTCCATTGACCATTGACTACTTAGGCCTCAGGCTAGCCTAGGCCTACAATACAAAGTAGGCTACAATTGATACAACCTAACCTAACGTTACAAGTTACAGTTGCAGGCTACAGTATATATCAACTACCATGAGTTCACTGGAGTTGGGTTTTGAGTGCAAGCAGCATTATTACCGTCGCATCATCGACAGCAAAGCCATTACTTGAATCATTATGATAATGAGCAGAAGACAGGCTGTTGCCAACAAAAACATATCTGTGAAGGTAAATATTAAAGTAGGGCCTAGGCTAGGCTAACTTTAAGGCCATTAAAGGCCATGCTTTGGCTAGCCTATACTAGTAAAAGCCAGGCCCCATGAATTTGTTACAATAGTATGTTACTTTAGTTACAGGTGTAATTCATGCAACTTGTTAAAAATACAAATAATAGAAGGGTGATCCCAGTTGAAAAATGGGATGATTTTTGAAGATTTAACTTAAGACAAACGTTTTTTTTGACTTCCAATTTCGTCCTACGCCTTTTGGATGATTTGGTAGGAAAAATCATCACTTTTGGAATATTTTTCAAGGTTGAGAAGAAAGGAAATGTTTCATTGCGCAATTGGCCAACTGTTTAACCTTGAAATGGTCGGGTATTTATTACTTTAATAATGCTGCCTACTGCTGAGGGATGAATTTAGTTGTTTCTTTATAGCAGGAAGAAACCTTGAAGGTTACTATGGTTCCTGTTTCTACAACTAAATAGTCACGGGCCAGGCAGCAATACTGGAATGTGTACAGTATAACTTCCTTGACAATTTTTAATGGCAGGACAATTTTGGAAGGTTATGGACAAAATCGTCTAAGCGCAGTAATTTTTCATCCCATTTTTCAATGGGCTTTGTAAGGATACAGTGATTATTGGAACATGAAGAAAGTGCCAGTTTTTGGAGTTTTTAGTCTTGTGAGCCAAACTTTGATAATTGAGTTCTGGTAGGCTATCCAGGTGTGAGAATATTAATGGACACAAGCATGCCATAGACTAATTGTAGATCATGCAAATCTGATCCGTGAGTGGGATCAGTGGATAAATCATGGTATGTTCCACAAGATTTTTATTGTGCTAATCTGAAAACTTACTTACAAAATTGGAGATTGCACAGTGATTAGCATGAAGTGACTCTACATTGTAGCTCCCATTCCATTCTTGGCAGTAATTAGTAAGTTTGAGCTCATGCAGTTCCAATGGGAACTGTAGAATATTGAACAGTATATGGCTTATGTTATCTTTTTGAATTTCTTTCTAGGCATGTTTGGTTAGGCTGCAATCCTGAAGAAAGATGTAATGCATCAGAGATGTATGTGTAAAGTGTGTGGCACACAAGATCAATTAACATACAGTAGGTCAGGTTACAACTACAAGATGTGTACACAACATTAATGATTCTTGCATGACAAGGAAGATGGATCATTTTTCAAAGTAAGTAGACAAGCAAATTTCACTCTTCTCCTGCATAGTTTTGGCAGGTTGGCTTAGTTAAAATAGGCTACAAAATTTGCATGAACAACAACTTTTGGTGGGCTTCTGAAACAATAATTTGTGTATCCTAGCAGCAGTAGCAGTGTGTAGTCTACAAATACCTCATTGGAAACTCCTAAGGTAATTTTATTTGAACAAGGTTGAGAGACAATACCGGTTTACCTCTTTATTGTAAATCTGCACTCAGCACTGAGAATTTCATCTTATTTTCTGCCATGTAAGTAATAATTATCAGAATATTGTACTGATATTTACTTGTATTATTTAGGATGAAATAACAGTTTTCTGGCTCTCTGGATGTTGGTTTAATTGAATACTGTATATACTGTATGTATCGTGTGAAACATCTACCATACCCAATTTCCCTCTGATGTGATCAGTTTGTTTCAGTCATTCAATTATAAAGGAACTGTATTCATGGATTTTACATTTAGAAGTAATCATTTGAAATTCTGTACAGGGGTGGCCTCAATGCACAGGGAAAGGAGACCATACTCACCTCTTTAATCATGGGGAATGCATGTCCCCACTAGGGAAACTTTCCCCATTTGCTAAGGAGCTTAGGTTTGGCGATTAAGGGTAAACTACCTGATAGAGGGAGGGGGGGGGTGGGGGGATGGGATAGCTGTTGCCCATTTCTTTGGGCAGAAGGTTGGGTACTATACATTGTTGTTACCTTGATAGGCATGCATTTATACCCAACAGGTTTCTCGGTTTGCTCTTAACGAATACCAATTTTGAAGATTTCAGTGAAGTTAGTTCAATTTATTCACTGCACAGTTTTGTTTGCATCTGGTAATGTGGTACAGTTTCCTTACAACATATACTGTACATCTCAAATTGGCACTTACTGTAGCTTGGTAACAGTACTGATTGTGTCTAAAACATCATGTTACTGTTTCAAATCTTCCCTACCGGCTACCCCCATTTTACTCCCTCCCCTATCCCTGCATCCCTCTCAGAGCATTAAACTGCCACCACCTAACATGCATTGTTTTTCATTTTTTTTTTTTTTTTTTTTACTTTTAGGGTTGGGTAGGATGTCCTTAATGAATTTTGGTGGGAGTAAAACCAGATATGGTAGGGGTGTACAACATGCAGCTACCTCTGATTTATGAAAAAAAATTGAGCCCTTGAGTGAATTGTGATAAAATCTTTATGTAATGTGTTTTCTGCACAAGATGGAAATTCAAGTAAAATTTGGGAAGACAGGTATCATCTCTACCTCCACCCCACCCCCACCCCATGGTACACTACCCTATGGTATACTACCCTATCAAAAGAAAAACCATGGAAAAAGCATTCAATCAACAAGCTGTGAAATAGTTTGACTCAAATCATTGCATAATTTTCAAAGAATGTCCAAGTGTAGGCCAAAGTGACATAGTAACTGCTATTAATGCCTAGAAGCTGGCCAGGATTGTGCTCGGTGTTGACAAGCTACTATGCACTGACTAGGGGAAGTACAGATAGCATTCCAAATTCTTAGAAAGGTGAGTTTTCCACTTCCAAAGTTTCACATGCTATAAATCTGTAAAAACCATAATGGTCATCCAAAACCATTCCAGGCCCCAGTCACAGACATAGCTGGGAATTGTGCAGTATTCATCTGTCATAGCTTTATAGTGCTATACTTAAGTATGAATTAGCCTTCATGGCTTTACAGTTTTATACCCTAAGGCGGCGTAAGGCCCATTAATACTTAAGTGTAGCATTAAAGCTATGAAAGTTCAACAAATGAAGTTGTCCATGTACAAGTGAACATCATTGATGCAAGTCTGCTCACCCTTTTTATTGTATGTTCATTGGGAGTAACAGAACAATTTGGTCTTGTTTCTTCTCAGAAACTATCAGATGGAAATATGGTGACTGCAGGATACAACTTCTGAAATCAAGAGAGAGATCACACTTTATAAAGGAATCCACAGATCAGGCAAATGAAGGCAAATAAATATTTTTGTACTTTAAGTGAATGTAAGTTGTACTAGTACCATACTGTATTTTCTCTCAAGGAATCATCCATCCATGATCTGTTGCTTCCATCCTTGTTCATATGACACTGCTTTCATTCCCTTTTCTTAAATTGTGAGTACATTACAGTATGTAAGTGAATTGATGTCAACAGCAAAGTAAACATTGCAAAGTTTATATGTATTTTGACCATTAAACATAGGGACTAATGAAGCATCATTTTTAAGCTGTTCTTTTCAGTGAGGCTACTTAATTGTGTTTAATTAAAAACTAGGAAAGGCTGAACTTTTGATGGGTTCATTTTCATACCTTCAGGCATTACCCTTATCCTGAGTTGATGTAGAATTTACCTTTTCCCTATGAATTGTATCAAATTAGGACATACCACAAGTGGCTGTTTTATAGGAAGGGAGAATTAAATGTCAATTGTTGAAATTGCTGGAATAAAATTAAGAATAACTTTGGTAACTTTGAGGGTCTATAAAAACTTGTCAAGATTTTAGAAAAACAAATCTGATTATAATTCTAAATTTTCACAGTCTGGAACATTTATATGGCTTTTAATAATGAAACGATTTCATTTGAAATTTTGGGAAAAGTTTTAACCCTTGTTCCATTGTTTTGTAAGTTCCTGTTGTCAAGAGAATATGTTCAAATATTTTCCACTTCTTTTCCTTTGTAAGCTCAAAGTGAAGTGCATGGCTTGATTAGCATGGGCCAAAAGAACTGCTAATTGTACACTAACAGAGTTATTTTCTGTGACTGGATTACTGTCAAGCCATATCATCACTTCCAGGTTCATTTCAAAGAGAAAATGAAGATGTGTAGCCTAATTTATATAATTGGTGCATTCAGTTTATAATGTTTATGGAAGTGACAGCTTCCCACAAACATATTGTGATTACAGAGACCAGGTCATGTGACAGTTTTTTGTCCCACATTATCTCAAGCTACCACATGTACGTAATTGTAAAGCAGGCACTAAGTGATGGTCTTTGCATTGAAAAATGAGACTATAAAGAACCGTACAACGTCTGAATGAATTAGGCAAGTAATGTGTGCAAGTTATAAAGGTTCTTAATGTTGGTCAGCAGGTGTGACTGATTCAAAGTTTAAAAATTCCAATAGCATGATGAAAAACTTATTTTTTTAAAGCTAACTCTGTTTGTAATACTTTTTGTCTAAGAAAAGGCCTGTTAACTGGTCCACATAGTGTGATGTGTGACATTTATATTATTAGGATATGTTAGCATGACTTTCAACACTCAATTAGTTTTCTGTAGTCTTAGTAATAGTAACCCCTTTCTACATCGTTGAGTATGTGCAGAGGAGCAAAGCCAGCCGTCACTGTGACCAACCATGAAGCTCCCCTGGTTTTCATTTTCTCATCAGTTCACAAGCTTCCTACTACTGTATCACAGCTTATGAAGAAAAGGGTAGGCCATTTGAGGGGCATTGTTAGTGTTATTGACCCCATAGTACCTGACACAGAAGTAAACAAAGTAACTTGTTAGGCCTGGCCTAACGTCAGGCCTAGCCTCTTCTGTCAAATAGCCTGGGATACCATACACTTTGTGTTGGCTCCACTGTTGTTGTATTCAGAGACTGCTAGTGGCACAGAAGGAATTTTGTTGTAAACTTCTGCAGCAGTGTGGTTTTCATTAATTTTTTTGTAGACTGTAGAGTTGTATTGTAGGCTTATAACATAGTGCTTTGTTGCAGCTGGACAAGTAACACAGACTGCATATGGTCTGCAGGCTGGAGAAGGTTCCCCACCCATGGTTTACAGATCCATGACTGATTGTATATTTCTGTGAAAATTCATGTTGTCATGAGTGGTCACTTACAAAAGTATAATTGTAGTGGGGTGATTGGAGAGACAATTTACTGTTTCATTGTATCAATGTTGTTTGTATCACTTTTCCGTGACAGTTCCTTGAACAAATATATTGCTATTATTGTGAAGGGTCTCCAAAAATCTTTTGATTGCTCCACTGGTTGTCTATTGCATCTGATAGTACAGTCCAATATATAGAACTTTCACTATAAATATTCAGGTCACTGGCCAACTTCTAAATCTGGCCACTGGTGGACCTTTGATGAGGCCATCTGCAGTGACATGCCAACAATCTCTTTACTGGGGAGTAGCCTGAAGCCTTTTTCACTCTGGTGGATCAGAGGTGGACCACTGATGGCTGGCCATCAATGGACTGCTGTTGGAGGCTTGACAATGGGAAAAAAATGCTGGAGGACCACTGGTGGCTGCTGATAAAGGAACATTAATGAAATTCCACCACTGGACCTCTAGGTATTTGATATCTGGGTTAACAAACTAGCCATGATGCTGCAGACTGCAATCTTTGAATCTGAACAACTACATAAGTTTTCAAGTTCACAGAACAATGCAATTTACTTGGAAATATGATAGGAAAGTGCCCTTAGCTCAAATTAAGTTGCATCACCCAAGCAGAAAAGGCTAAATCTGGACAGCCACAGTGACTATTATGTTCAGTTGAAGAATGCTGTCCCACTGCTCCCATTTTGCTGGTCACTGGACATGTCCCGAGTGTCTTCATGGATATTACACACACACACCATACTCTGTTGCCAACTTGGCTTAATCCAAGATACCTGCCGAATGCCTGCTATGGCAGGGAGTAAATCTTCAAAGTAGCTAACGGCTTTTTCCCAGTATGAATAAATGCAAGGAGGCATTTGTCACTGAATGATGACAAAAATAATTTTCAAGTTTATTTTTAGTTGTATTTGGTTATCATTTCCCAGGAAAAAAAACAATCTGCACAAATCTTCAGGATTCCTGCAGAATTCTTGTCATGAGACTTGCAGTTCACAAGAAATTCCTACAATACTCCTGTATTAATGCAATGTTCTTCATTTAGAATAAAAGTCATGAATTATCCTCTACTCTAGGGTTAAACTAATCTGCCAGATTTCTTTACTTCACTGAAAATCTTGAATGTACCATTCACAAAAAGAGAAGAGATCCCTGACATTGTGATGTATCCAGTCATAACGAACGTTCAAGGAACTGCTTACTGTTTTTTGCTAACACAGCATGGGATGTGGATTGTACTTTATTTTAGTATAGGTGAAGGAGGAATACTCAGAGTGCTCCCAAGGAGTGATCTAAGGGGAGGTCCCACTTCCCTTGGAAATTCTCTGAAAATTAGTTGAATGATAATGCCCCTTAGATGCTATGCAATTTGGTACTACATATTGTGCAGTTTTGAAAAACAGTTTATTGAAAAAGTTTTGCATATTTCATACAAAATTTGGGGGTAAAAATGTGGGGGGTAAAAAATGTGTGGTGGGCGGGGTTAGAGAATAATACTCGGTTGGCTGCCCTGATTCGATTAAAACTAAAGCACCCCATGTCTTTATGCACATTTCTTACACATCTCAATGCTAGGCAATATAATGCAAGCTCCATTTAGGACTGCAACTTTACTGCTTTTCACATCTTAAATTTTTTTTGGGGAAGGATCTCCAGCGGTCATGAAAAATTTCTACAAAAATCCTACCTGTACCCAGGCTGTGAAATAACTACAATAATAAACATGCAGTGAATCCTTCCTATTTACCATAGATACATCCTTCACTAACTGCCACTGCAGGTTAGTTTCTACAAGATTCATCTGATAGATCTTCAGAAGTCCTTCACTTGTCCTCCATACTTACTGCAAGTTTCCGTTAACATTACCTACCACACAAGCAAAACATGTGTTATTAATGGAGGAACCCATAAAGTATCCTTGAATCCTTCAGTGCAAATGCAAAACAGTTATTTTTTCTCAGCAAGCACTGCATTTGTCCTTCAGATTCCTGCATGAAAGTCCTGCATGTGGGAAAGTCAATGATTTTCTTTTCAAAACCCTGCAAAAACTCAATTCAAAATGCCTATTTTTCATTTTAATATACTTAAAAAAACCCAATGGTTGTATACAGCTGGCATGATTTAATACTTGGAAATATATATGTGCTTTCACACACTAAACACACTTAATACGGCCACCATGAGGTTTCTGTACTTTAAAAAATTTGGAGGCAACCCAGTGTCCATATGCCAATTATGAAAACCCTGTATATTATATGCAGACAATTTTGAAAAATTACTGGGGCAAACATGGAGTACAAGCATCTGAAATGTCTCTTGAAAATTTGCAAGATAATATTGAATATTCTCTCACTTGTATGATTAAATTCTGTCTACTTAGCCAACAATAACAGGTGACGGGAGCATGGCCGTCTGCAGAAGAAAATTCAGGGCGGGCAAAATTTTTTAGGGTGCCAAAACTGGAGCTGTTTCCCCTCTCAAACCCTTGATATTGGAGCTCAGGCCCATTAATCTGCCCCTAGATCAAACTCTGGATATTAAGCAACTGTTAAGTAAAAGAAGCTAGCATTTCAGTGGTGGTGTAAGAAGTAGGAATATTCAGGGTAGTTACTTATGGCCAAAATTAATTGTTTCACTGAAAACTGCTTACTTTTGCAATGACAATTAGAAGCATTTCCCACCATGTCAGAAGAATGCCCAGATTACAAGGTTCCACTTCCATTTGAAGGAGTCGAATTTGGCTGCAAGATGTTCCCTTCAGCCCATCTAAATATAAATATAGTCCTTGCACAACAAAACAAGCGGTCATCTTCATCTCTACTGAAGTTTCTGCAAGACATGCATTGCATAGACCAGTACATGGTAGGTCTGCATTCAGGCAGGCACCAACATCAATCCTTTCAAACATCTGCCAGCTGCACAAGTGCAGCTAACCACATTCAAATAGAACATCTGGTGCAGGCACTTTGTCATCCAAGTTACAGTCAGATCAGCATTCATTTTTGCAAACAAAGCTCGTCCAATGGATAGTTGCCTGATAGTTACAGCGCTTAGAATGCAGAGTCGGCACATCTCTTGTGGGTGGTAAACTCCTGCTTAGAGCCTTAGAAGATGGCCATGAACAGAAGACTCTGTATCTGACATCATCAACACACTCTGCTGTTAGAACAAGCAAATAAATTTCTCAAGTGAAGACAGTGTTTCCTGCTGTAAATGGAAATCACTCCCTAATTTGGAGAAATGTTTTCTCAAACTCTGGGTGTTCTTCTAGCATCTTCAGACTGCTTTCTCATGCTTTCTCTTGCCATAGAAGGCACTAGTTGAGTCACAGCCAGTGATAGTGCATATTTTTTCTGGATAGCAGCTTCCTGTAGCATTCCTAAAAAAAATGAAAAATACAAAATGAGCCTGCATTGAATAACACATGCTATTTTGCAAGAACATTATACTGATTACTCCACAGGTTGGGTTGGTAACTTGGGCTACAATACAGGCTCACATCATGGATGGTCCAAGGCTTGACATATTAAGTGATCTTTAACAATAAGTACATTTTTTTAAACTGGCATTATAAAGACTTATGTAATGAAGAGCTTCATGATGTGATACAGAGAATAATTTTGTGTTCAAAATTTGCTTAGCAATTTTGAGTTTCTGGGTTTCTCTATCACAAAGCTATTAAAAAACCCTAATGTGTATACATGTACAAAAATCTGCTACACAGTTTTGCATTTGCTAGCAGTTTGTCATCTTGTGAAGCAAAAGTGTGATGCGATACAGGATAAATTATTCCTGTCATATATGTCCATCTCTTTCACTGGAGATCTCTTTGTATGGGTGCAGTAAGACCATATTCAAAAGAAACATCAGATTAGACTCTCTGGGTACCCATGCAAATTTTGGTGCCTTCAGGCTGCACTGTCAAACATTCTTCCAGCTTCAAGATAGCAACACATTATGCAGTTATGTGTACTGTTATCAGCTTAAACAGATTAGCTGCTGGACTTTTGCAGACTGGCTAAGTACTCCTACCCATGAACATTGCAAGCTATACCTTTCAAAGCCCATTGAAGGCATAGGCGTAGGTTTTTAGTGAAAGTTTATTGTGAAAATCTCGGCAAAATTGCTGAGAATTTTTCGGGCACCTACTGAAAGAAAAACATGCAATCATGTACAGTAGCTAAAAGGGTATTAACTTCCTTGGTAATTAATATAAAGTTTCTGATTTGAATTGCACCGGCACCTATATATTCCATACTAATTCATCGGTGTGTTTCTAATTGGTTAAACTTGTATTATGATTACCAGTGGTGTACTGTATTTGAGGGGCCATATCGCCATGCCCCCTCCTCACTGATACTGATTTTTTTTTCTACCTAAAATATGTAAATATGTTAACACAAAATTTTACTTCAAAGGTAGCATATGTGGCACCAGATTGCATGTCCTAATTTTTCAAAAATTTTCAAAGGGGACGTCCTCTTAGACCCCTCCCCCAGGCCGGCGATCAACGACTTCTGCTAAAATTAAAACCAGTAAAGAAGGTAGAAACAAGGCAAATTATTGTACGTAATTGGCATACAGTGTGATAAATGATGAATGCCCATATGATATGTACATTAACATGTCGAAGGTGCGTGGAGTGCACTGAAATTTTGGGTTATACTTTTCGGGTAAGTCGTTCCAGCCCCCCCCCCCCAAACAACTTGGGCTCCTACGTCTATGCATGAAGGTAATTGGTTCATGGCCTTTCTAGTATCACCCAAGAAAATCCATTAAACCGAAAATGTTTACATGCAGTTTTCGAAAAAGGAAAGTTCTGCCTGTTCACCCCGAAGTGCCAATTACAAAATCGCGGCATCATAATTTCCTACCCCCACATCTTTCTACTGCGCACCCAGTCATAAATTTGAGGGTGTGTGAGTAAGACATTGTAACATTGATCAGCAAAATGACACCTGTAATAAAATATGGCATAGTACCTCAGGAGATAACACAGGCTAGATTCCAACTGAGTTGCTGCTGTCACTTTAAAATGCATGGTTTATCAGTGAGGTATGCTCCATGCTGTGCCAAATATCCTTGCAAAGGTTTATATTTTGTCAAAATGTGTGATGATTGTTGCAAGTCCTGTTTAGTTTTGCAACTAATTTTTGGCAATGGTACTTTAAACGTTCAGGGTATAGGCCTAGGCTAGTAGGCCTAGCCAAGGCTAATCATTTTCTTCTTTTTAATTTGCAGGTACGCCTAAACCTACATTAAAAAACACAGAATTAAGGCCAGGCCATATAGGCTACAAAGAAATGTACGCCCATAGGAAATCTGCATTTACTGGCAGTGACATTTGACAACTCAGTCAACCTTGTCCTTTAATTTGCACTAATTAAGTTGCAAAAAACTCATCAAATGCTCCTTTCATTGTCAAAAATAACTGCATATAATTACTACTCTGGCAGGCCTAACTTTCAATTATGCTACACCTACCTCCATCGATTGTTTCAGCTTGAAGCAGCTTTGTACTTTACTCTTCCAGTTATGCTCAGGTCCCACTTTTCCGCATACGATGCACTTGGGCTGGCAATATTGGTATAGCCTAACGTTAGGCCTAACAAGTAGGCCCTAAGTAACGTCACTTGAAGTTGAACTAGGGCCTAGGCCTAAAGTTAGTGCATGATAGTCTCGCTCTGGCCTCTGAGCCTCTTCGGCGAAGGCACATCCCATTGACTGTCATGATCGTTTGCAATTTTCACTTTGGCATTTATTCTTTTGTTATGTATTAAAACGACGGTAACACGTTTCGTGAAACCCCGGCCTGTTGCTGAACTTCGCACTAAGCCTCTAGTATCTCACACAGTTCATACGGTAAACCTAACGTTAGGCCTGCTTGGATTTATACTGTGTTAGTGTTACTGCTATCGTCTATTACAAAAGCGTTCGATGTTTTTTCTGCGATCTCACTGGTCTCATCCGCTCAGTTGGAGTCATTCTTAGCACATGATGTGACTTTTACTCTCCATCGCATCTTCGTGATGGCCTTTGCTTTCTCGAAGTTGACGATTCCATGTGCAAAAATCATGCAAAACGTTCTTTGCTCTTTGCTGGCGACGTTATGCTGGAAGTCTACCTTTAGGCCATAAAATCTTTGTATTACGTCATTGATCTGAGTGTTTGGATTGGGCAATTTATACCACGTGACGTAAGTCTTACTTTGCGAATAAGCTATTTTCAAAGGCACGACGTTGTTTTAAACAATCATACGCGAAGAAAATTAGATCGGTATTTCGATAGATATTTTGGAAAAACTGCAGAATTTTATGTGGAGAACTTTCTTGACAGTATTCTTTGTAAATTTGTGTAAAAAGTGGTGTGAAGAATATCTATTCCCAGTGTTGCTGGAACGGGACCCTATTTTACTGCCTATTATTGAATCACAGCTGACGGCCTACTTGGTAAGGTGAAAAATCTCCTGCCATACATGAATATTCAAAAGCTGCTATGCATGGCATTAACAGTACAAGTGTAAACTCGGTCACTTTTAGACAACAACATTACATGAACTATAAAAACTCACCCTCATGCTTCCTGAAGTGTCGAGTATCATAACAACCCTTGTAGGTCTAAACTCCTGGCCACATGTAAATACGGGTGTCACAATCGGGTGCATTTATGGGTGGATTTTGCCATCTGATAATACAAATATCAATGAAAATGGGTAGCATTTCGTACTTTTTGACAAAATCCTTGATCGTGTGTTAATAATGCAACCAAAAGATGTAAAAAATCGCATGTGAGTCATCATAAGGCCTCTGGGCCTGCATGGGATCCATACCTGCCATTAAGTTCTCCATGACAATGAATGCTCCGAGATTTTGTCAGTTCCTCTTTGCATTATTTTTCAGAAAGTTTCTGAAATTCAAACTTTGTACCTGCTTGAACTGGCGGCTAGCTAATGTTACTCAATTTTTCAGAAAGGGGATCGGAGCTTGCCTTGCAATATAGGCCGGTCAGTTTAAACCATGTGTTGTGCGCCAAAGTTATGGAATCAGTAATCAAGGATTGTTTGCTTAAATATACTTTTAGATAATGCAGGTTACTCAATCTGTCACAGTCATGGTTTTTTAACCGAGTAGATCTTGTGTTACTAATTTTACTATGCCTTTCTTGAGGATGTTTCCTTATTCTTGATTCTGGTCACAGTGTCGATGTCATTTACCTTGATTTTTCAAAAAAGCTTTTGATAAAGTTCCATTAGGTAGACTTATGGTTAAACTGCACAGGTTAGGCGTCATAGGGCAGTTTTTGCTGTAATGACTGGATAAATTCATGGCTCAATGGTAGATCTCAGAGGAGTTATTAATGGTAATTTCTCTTCTTGGAAAGAAGTTACAATTAAGTGGAGTTCCACAGGGTTCTGTTCTTGGCCCGCTTCTTTTCTAATTTTCAAAAATGATCCAATGATATTGATAGTCGCTATCATCTAGTATTAGTAAGTTCGCTGATGATACTAAGCTCATAGGAAGTCAGTGATAAGGATGATGCCTCATTACTGCAAAAAGACTTGGATAGGTAATTATTTTTCATGGTCTCAGACTTGGTAAATGTCTTTTAATGCAGATAAGTGCAAAGTCCTTCATCTTTGGGTCCTAAAATTTCAGCTATGTTTATAACATGAATGGTAGTATTCTGAGTGATGTGACTTTGTGAGACAGGATCTGGGTGTAGTTATTACAGGCGATTTAAAAGCCATCTAGACAGTGTGCAGCTGCTGCTGCTATAGAGCTATTAGGGTGCTCTTGGATTGATCAATTGAATTTCAGTAGTTTTAGGTAAAGAAATTGTACTAAATCTGTATAAGCAGTTGGTAAGACCCCCACCTCGACTATGCAGCCCAGGCCTTGGAGTCCCTATGAAAGGACAAGTTTCTTTTAGAGCAAGTCAGAGGAGAGCCACTGCGCCTTTATACCTGGGGTGAGAAACCACCTTATCATGTTAGACTTAGGCCTAAGCATCTTGGGCTTACCACCTGGAGTTGAGAAGAATTAGGTGGGGGGGGGGGACATGCAGTGCTTCAGGTGTACAAATTTCTCTCTGAAAGGAATTCCTTTGTCATCTTGCAATTATTTCAAATTAAGGTGCAATGTGATTCTCGGCGGGGTCGAGGCCATTGTAAGAAGCTAGTTTTGCAAGGCTCGACATTAGGAAGTTCACAGCTTTTCCCACAGAGTTGTTAACGAGTGGAATAGTCTGCCTGAAGTGGGTAGTTAAACTCCACATCTGTGCACTAGCTTTAAGGGTAACAATTGACAACGTTCTGCCATCAAGTTGGGTAGAATCTAATTGTGCTGGGCTCGTTGGTGTTGGTTGGTTCTTTGGTTTTCAGTTAGGTGCATGGACGTCAGGGCCCGCAGCCCGAGCTCCTTCCATTTGCCCTGTAACTGTTATAGTAATGTTATGGACGTCACGGTACTTACTTCACATCTGTGTGCAGCCGATATATGTGCAGGTATATACAACGTCCGCCAAGGCAGGCAAACCGTTACCTGGGCGAGGCTAAATACGTTACCTGGAAAAAAGCTAATCGAATGTGTGTTGGTGACACAAGTTGCACTCACAAGCTTGTACGCAAAATGGCCTCGTCCGTCTCTAGATAACTTCATGCAGGGAGCTCTGCTGAGGGACTTCAGTGGGTCCCCTCTGAAAGTAGGTTTAGGAAGTTACCCCAGAGCAGTGGGCATAAATCTACCAGGCTCATATGCGAGATGCTTTGAGAACGAAGTAGGCCTAGCCTATATTATTAGTTGTGGTTAGCCTAGCTGCCTTAGGCCTAAATAAGGTATAAATTAGGCCTAGGCCTATTCAAAATAGAAAGTACCCATTTCACGAAATGTTCATCACGCTTTCGTTCCAAATTCGAGTCGGATGTTTTCTTTTTTAGCTCTTTTTTAGTATTCGTAATTCTTAGTCAATCTTGTTTAGGATTTGCCATCCTTTTTACTAGGGGTTTTACACTTTTAGTCTTTTACCGTGTCTTCTAGTCATTTTTGTGTGTTGTGTTCCTTTTTATGGGATTTTATACCTGTTTTTGCATCCACTGGTCCTTTGGACTCATCTCGTGTTTTAGTGTTTGCAGCCTACCACACTTGCAATAGAGGCATAGGTCGTTTTTAGGGTTTTATAGCTCACAGATTGGCCAGCCCATCCATGGCCTTTAAAGTCTTACCTCTTAATTTTACAGGAATTTTCAGCTTTTACCTTGTTGGGAGGATTTTAAACCCCTGTGACATACAACAGCTTGAAAAAGGGATCAATTGGCCACCTTTTTTGGAGGGACATTGGACCGCGCCACTTATTATCCAACAATAAGCTATTTTACCACACTTTAACCCGGTGAGTTTCGTTCCATTTCTCTGTAACAAATGTAGACTACATAAAAACTACTTAAATTTCCCCAAAACTAAAGTTCCAGCTTCATGTTTTACTTCTCACTACCTTATTAGCAGGGGGGAATAGTGATAAGTAACCAGGTCCAGGACGGCGACCGAAGTTTCACCGTGCCCAAATTGTCATTTAAAGCAGCTAAATGGGGCCAGAAGGACATGAGTGTGAAGAAATGTCAGGGCTGG
>JAIZAY010001477.1:0-14752 GCA_029531755.1 Holothuria leucospilota | reverse complement strand
TCAGCCGAGACTCGCTCATTGTTAACTGCGGGCTCAAAACGATCTCATTTTGTATTTGGTTTAAACAAATTACAGGGTACTATTATAAGATCTCGTGCAAGATGGGTTGAGGATGGGGAGAAAAATTCAAAATACTTCTTAAACCTAGAAAAACGAAATGAGATTAACAATAAAATTTCCAACCTGTTGAAGCCTAACGGTGATGTTGTAGATGATGAAGAGACGATGCTTCAGGAAATCCGTAATTTCTATCATTCTCTTTACACCTCTATCAAGACTTCTCCAGACCCCTTTCTGCATGACTTACCCCATACTTCTTTAGAAATGGAGGATGCAACTCAGTGTGAGGGGGAGCTTACTCTTAATGAATATTTCATGTCCCTTAATTCGATGAAAAACGACAAGTCACCGGGAAGCGATGGCTTCTCTGTTAATTTTTACAAACATTTTTGGCCTTTAATTGGGCAATTTGTGGTTGATTCTCTAAACCATGGTTATCGCAGGGGGTTTCTTTCACCTGAGAAATCGCGTAGTATTATCACTCTTATCTCAAAGCCTGGTAAAGACTCTACTCTACTTCAAAACTATCGCCCAATTTCTCTTTGAATGAGATTGATAAAATCGGTTGCAAGGCCAATTGCAATAGGTTGAACGTGTTATTCAAATCGTATAATAGGTCTCATACAACTGTTTTATTTGAAAGGTAAATTTATCGGTTGAAAATGTTAGATTTATCCGCGATTTGATTGGGACTATAACTAATAATCATACTGTACCTGGTTTTTGTTCTTAGTAGATGTTTTGAAAAAGCTATTACTTTGTGTACACATTGTGAATGGAACTATATCAGGCTACTCTTTTTTTTTAATTTTGGGAGGTAATGTATGTGTAATATATGTGGGAGAAATACTTTTTCCGAATTGCACCACGCTGTTTGTGCCTGAACAATGGTAACTCCACAGGATCCCGATTAATAGACACAGTTGTCAAGGCTGCCCACTTAGCCCCTATTTATTCATTCTTTGCGTGGAAGGAAGGACAACGCTTGCTCTTGTAGGGTCAAAATCAGTGTTTGTTATAGTAAAGGGGATTATTATTGGAGGGCGGATGATCATTAGATATGTCTTCAATATGCAGAACGACACTACTTTTTACTGTCCGACACGCAGACCACAACAAAAAGTAGCCTTTGATGGAATCTTGATATTCTCGACGACCTAAGAAAAGCTTCCGGTCTTAAAATTAATGACTCTAAGTCCCAACTTTTCCCACTTGGCTCTTTTATTAGCAGAAGACCGCTTTTCTTGAATGATTTCAATTTCGAGGTGGTGTTAGGCCCTGTCAGTATGTTAGGTATTGTTTTCACCCACAATGGGGACGATTTGTACCGTCTTAATTATCAACCCAAATTATCGCGCCTCAAGTTTTGGTTCTAATGAGGCGCTATTTTGACATTTGAAGGGCTCGTCGGGACAAGTTCCAAACTATCATTTGACCTGCAAACACCGCTTCGGGTGTTCTTACGTTGCAATTCCGATGTGCCAAAATCGACTTCAAATCAGCCTTCAAACGCCGTTATATAGGTACAAATGAAGATAAGGTACCCAATAATTTTTTTGGTTCAAATGAGGCGATATTTTGACATTTGAAGGGCACGTCGAAACATGTCCAAAACTGTATCATTTGACCTGCAAACACCGCCTAGGGTGTTCTTACGTGGCAATTCCGATGAGCCAAAATCGACTTTAAATCGGCCTTTAAACTAAGATATATATGTACATGTGAAGATAAGGTAATAATAATAATATTATTAATAATAATAATAGTAATAATAATAATAATAGTAATAGTAATAATAATAATAATAATAATAATAATAATAATAATAATAATAATATAATCATATATAATAATAATAATAATAATAATAATAATTAATAATAATAATAATAAAATAATAATAATAATAATAATAAATAATAATAATAAGTCATATAATAAATAATAATGATAATAATAATAATATAATAATAATAATAAATAGATAAATAATAATAAAATAATAATAATAATAATAATAATAATAATAATAATAATAATAATAATAATCAATAATAATAATAATAATAATAATAATACTTAATAATAATAATAATTAATAACAATAATAATAATAATCATAATAATAATAATCCTAATAATAATAATAATCATAATAATAATAGAATAATAATAATAATAATAATAATAATAATAATAATAATAATAATAATAATAATAATAATAATAACTTAATAATAATAATAATAATAATAATAATAATAATAATAATAATAATAATAATAAATAATAATAATAATAAAAATTAAATAATAAATAATAATAATAATAATCCTAATAATAATGATAATAATATATAATAATAATAAATAATAATAATAATAATAATAATAATAATAATAATAACAGGGATACAAGTACCTCGGAATCCTGCAGGGCATGGAGAATCTCCAAGAGAAAGTGAAGGCCCAACACAATAAAGACCTACAGAAAGAGGATCAGACAAGTCCTGAAGACAAAAAACCAGACCAGGCAAAAACAAGATCCAGGCCTTGAACCACTATATGCCATGCCAGTCATCAGCTACACTGCAGGAATCATCGAAGTGGAACCAGAACAGAGATGGCAGAAACTTGACCGGCAGGACAAGGAAGCTCCTGAACATCTACGGAGGCCTCCACCCAAGAGCGGACGGTGCACAGGCTCTACCTCCACGACATCAAGGGGCGTAGAGGGCTGAAAGAGGTGGGAAAGCCCCCTACTGCAGGCCGTCTGGCAGGCCAGGGCCCCAACAACAAGAAGTGGAAGACCAAGGAGACCAATGGAAGGCAGGACTGGTCACAAAGGTACCAAAGTAAATGGAAAGAAAAGCCCACTACATGTGACAATACCCCTGCAGTGGAGCAGGCTACCAGCACAGAAATGGCGTACAAGTGGCTATCCTGCCACAGGGCTAAAAATAGAAACAGAGGCACATATATCACCGGCCGAACAAGACCAAGCATTGTGCCACAAAATATCACCAGGCCAAGATCCTGAATGAAACAGTCCGACAGGACAGCAAAGTGCCCGAATTATGTGCAGGGAAGCAGATGAGACAGTAAGGCCACATAATAGCAGGCTGGCCAGAAGTCTGGCTGGAAAACTGAATACCTGAAGAGGCATAACAGCGTGGCAGCAGAGCTTCTTAACACCTAGAAATCTGTCAGCACTACCGAATCCCCACTCAGAACGACAACCATGGTTTGTGGTTACACACAAAACCACCGAGGCGGTTACGGAAACAACAGAAGTGCAAGTTAAAGTCCTCGGGACTTCGAGGTCAGGACTGACAGGATTCGTCAACGGCACAAGAGAGACCTGACCTAATAGTTATAGACAAACAGGAAAAGACGGCCAAAATAATAGATGTTGCGTTCCATTGGACAAGAATGTCAGGGATAAGGAAGGCGAGAAAGTGCAGAAAACTTACCAAGACCTGAAGTTAGAATACAAAGACTATTGGAACGTTCAAAGCGGAGGTAATAGCCAGCGGTAGTGGTGGGGCACTCGGAGCGGTCAGCACACAACTAGACGACCACCTCCGAAGAATTCCAGGAGGTCATGATATGAGGAAACTCATAAAGCAAGGGATTCTCGGCAGCGCCCACATACTAAGACGAGTGCTCGACCTCCCAGGGTCCGGGTAGGACCCCGAGGTCTGAGGGACAAAAGAATGAATACCAACCAAGAAAGGTTGTGAGGAAAAAAAGTTTTGGTTCTAATCAGGCGCAAATTTGACATTTGAAGGCCACGTCGGGACATGTCCCAAACTGTATCATTTGACCTGCAAACATCGCCTAGGGTGTTCTTACGTTGCAATTCCGATGGGCCAAAATCGACTTTGAATCAGCCTTCAAACGCCGTTATATATGTACAAATGAAGATAAGAAACCAGTCATTTCCGACGAATCAGGACGCCATTTTGTCATTTCACGGGCACATCGGGACATGTCACAAACTGTATCATTTGACCTGCAAACACCGCCAGGGTGTTCTTACGTAACAATTCCGATGTACCAAAATCGACCCTAGATCAGCCTTTAAACGCTGTTTCATATGTACAAATGAAGATAGGTACCCACATTGTGTTTCTAATGAGGCGCCATTTTAACATTTGAAGGGCACTTCGGGACATGTCCCAAACTGTATCATTTGAACTGCAAGCACCGCCCATAGTGTTCTTACATAGCAATTCCCATGGGCAAAAATCGACTTTAAATCAGCCTTTAAACTAAGTTATATATGTACAAATGAAGATAAGAAACCAGTCATTTAGGACGAATCAGGACGCCATTTTGTCATTTCACGGGCACATCAGGACATGTCACAAACTGTATCATTTGACCTGCAAACACCGCCAGGGTGTTCTTACGTAACAACTGAATGGTGGCGCGTAAATTGCACCATTTTTTATGCACCCTGCATTTGCATACAGCAGTGGGGATCCTTCCTTTGTCACTACATAAAGGTGCTGTCGTGGGGAGGAATCTAAGGGGAGGGGTTGACTTCTCCCCTTTGAGAAATTTTTGTTAATTTAAGGTTGCTTAGATGCAAAATGGAAAGCTATCTTTGTGGGGATATTTTTGAGCTGATCATATATGGCTAGAAAGATGTCCATAATTAAATGAATTCTAATTTTTCCGACTGGTTTGATTCTTTTGCCAAATGAGTGGCAGCCCATGAATTTGGCCATTTTCGTTTTTATGAGCGAGCATTACTTTTGTATGATACATGAGCAGTGGGGATCCTTCCTTGTCACTTCATCATAAAGGTGCCATCCTGGGGGGGAGGGGCTCCTAAGAGGAGGGGGTGTCCCCTCTGCTTTTGAGAAATTTCAAGGTAAGGTTGCTTAGAATGATGCAAATGGTGCTATCTTGGGATACTTTTGGAATGATCATATATGACGGAAATTGTCCATAATTTACTAATTTAGTGAATACTAAGATTTGGTGAGGTTGAAAGTAGAAAGTATTTTGTCTAAGGGAAGAATACGTTGTCAACAAAACATCACTGAAGCCGCCCCCCAGTTTTGACTACTTTAATGCCTTCTATTCTAGCATGGCACGCTAATGCTAGCAATTACCTGTATATAGGCCTCCTGGAAGCTCTGGATCACTTATATAAAATGGGGCAATGACATTATGCTTATTACCTGGCATCTAAAATAATAATGACAGAGTATGACGCCAAAGCGCACTTCATCTATCGTATTATTTACTAATATTTTGAACGAAAATCCAGACAAACAGCTTCCAGCCAATGGGGGAATGGGTGGGAGGGAGATGGGCATGGAGGGAGAGTATAAGGTGCAGAAAAAATGATACTAGACCTCCCAGACAGGTGTAGCAAAAAAGGGGTGTTAGGACTAACAAGTGTGTTTTGAGAATGTACACCTCATTTATGCTATAACAAAGTTCACTGGTACGTTGTGCTTATAATGTTCATAAGTGATGACAACGTGGAATTGTGAGGATTGCGCACAAACGCGACACCGCAAATTTGGGGTAAACTTCCAATGCCAAAATGAAAAAAACATGGCATGCAGGCTCAGCCAGGGGTGGTGCTGTGATTGCTAGACATGGTGTGGAAAGTGCCATGACTGGGGGCCAGCTACTCTTAAGTCCCCACAGATGCAATGGATTGCGGAACTCAAAATATAAGGCGTGCTAAGCATGCCAAAAATTTGGGGTTATATTGAATTTTCATTAAGGAAAGTTGAAAAAGTTTTGGCTTTTATTGAAGTATCTGGACAAAACCAAGAAATTTGTTCGGGTGACTGCACGGGATTACATTCTTCATCTTACCCATGAAGGATCTCCTACGAAACTGAAAGATCTTTTCCTTACAAAATATGTTTGCCACGATGGTGAGGCTGAAGAAAGAATCTTCCAAAAGTTAGGAAAGAGAGGAAAGAACTTTGCAAAGATGCATTTTCGTGTTTCTCTAGAATCACGCTTACATGGAAGAACAACATTTGTGGACTGACATGTTGAAATACAATATGTTTGGAACGGGGCGTTACCACTAGATAGAACTACAGATGAAAGCGTGCATAGCGTGCGAAAAATTTTTGAAGTTATAGAAAGAATCGTTACAGAACTTCCTGGCAACAGGTCTGATAAATAAACATTTGGAATATTTTCTGAGTATATCTACGTCTTCACCAATATTAATCTATATAAAATTTTGCGCAATTTTTGTGGGGCTTGGAAAAATTGGGGGGGGGGGGGGCCTTAAGCATCTCTTGAGCTCCGTTAGAACTGTGTCTTGTTTAATTACCTTTAATAATGTTCATGGATTGATTGTAAAATTGTGACGCTTGTAATGACGGCGCGAAGCGCACCCAAATTTTCATTAAATAAGATTTCCATAATAAAACCTGCATTCAGAATCTACATCGAGATACTTTCAATTGCCCAACCAACCAACATGCCACTCAAAAAGCCAGTCTTTTACCTGGTAATTTGTAAACAGCTTTCAACTTCTGCTGTTGTGCTTCTCCCAAAGTTGCTATCAGAAGATATTGATAATAAGAACAACACTGAGGTAAGGTTTGAAGTGCGCGGAGTGCGCGAAAAATTTGAGAGTTTGAGAAGAATTTGCAAAAAAAGGACAGCTCTGATTTGATTTTACGTGAGGAAAATAACATTTGGTATTATTCTCACTTGGTCTAGTTGGAAAATATATACAAAGTTGACGCAGGCTCAGTCCGAAAAATGTGCTAGACTGAGATATCAGAAATTCCAGCTGGCATTTCTGATTTTCCGACTGTCGTCGCTCTGACGAACTTGGGGGGGTGAGACACCCCACACACACCCCCGGTCGCGAAGGCCCTGATTTCAATTGAACTGGTACAGTAACATCATTTTGACCTGGTCCAGTAAAGTAAAAGTGAAACTATTCACAACAAAGTCCCCTTGAACTGGTCCAGCAAAGTCCAATTGGCATAATAAATCCTACTAAACTGGTCTACTAAGGTCCATTAAAGCCATTTTAACTGGTCCAGTGCAGTCCAGTTGTAATGGTCATAATGAAGTCCCACTGAACTGGTCCAGTAAAGTCTAATTGAATTGGTTCAGTTATTGAACTCCATTGGAACTGGTCCAATAAAGTCCAGTTGGACTGACCACAAAAAAGTCTGTATGTACTGTTCCTGTAATGTTCACTTGAACTGGTCCAGGAATATCCAATTGAACAAAAACAGTGAAGTTTTATTGAACTGGTCAGTGAAGTGAAGTAAAATTGGACCAGGAACCCCAGTTGAACTGGTCCAGTAAAGTCCAGTTGTGCTGGTCTAGAAAGTTCAGTTGACCTGGTCTAGTAAAGTCCAGCTGGGTCCTGTAAAGTCCAGTTGACCCCATCCAGTAATCTTCTATTGAACTGACGTAGTTAAACCTAACTTGCATAACCTAAAATACATTTTATCAGATCATACCTTTTGTAGAATTTTTGCCATGTTTTTTTTTTCAAATTTATTCCCATTTGTGTAATTTATACATTCAAACATTTCAGAACAAAATTTCCTCTTTATTTGAATTGATGTTAAAGTTTCTGTTTTGTTGTCTGTTTTTTAAATCTCTACATGAGCATTTAAATATGTCTTTACACAATACTGTACCAAATATAGAATAAATTAAACAATATACCCTGGGTGTGGTGGGTTTTCTTCAAATGCATTTTTAAAGCATCACCATCACTTCTTAACTTATTGACTACAAAGGTTGTGTGTGTAGTATCTGTTCTTTTCAGCCATTCCCAGAGCAGGGTCAGACAGACCCACGATGTAGAGGTCTGAATTAAGGTCAATATGTTGGTCATATGAAGTCCGAGTGTCCTTTCAGGGCATGTAACTCCTTTGGGGGAGCAGAACTCATTTGATTTTTGCCCTTCTGCTCTTTACTAGAGAGTCAAAGAGACTTTGAAAAAGGTATCATTTACATCTGAATTATCCTTCCATTTATCAACCACACATTCAGTATGTACTTACAAGTTTATTTAAGTACTCAAGGAGACCTATTGCAATTTAACAGTTGATCTTTTCAACTGGATATTCCCAATTACCAGAAGTCCAATTGAACTAGTTAGCTGACTCAGTCGATCCAGTTAATTGAACATTTCGGCTGAAAATGGTCAGTGCTTTTTATGCCTGCTGCTTCCCAGCAGCCTTCCTCTGTGGTCTTACGTTTAACCTCAATCACCACGAACCTTTGTAGCAGACCTGCAATCTCCATAGCTATTAAAATGGAACAGTCCACTTTGATTTCTTGCTCAATATATGCTACTTAAGGGTTTAGAATTTTCATATTTAAGCTCGCTAATATTTCTTTTCACTGCAGTGTATGGCATCCTAACTTTGTCCTGATTTTATACTGTATAACCCAGGGTTGCCATACTGGCCGATTACCGGCCAAATCACGTAAATTTGGCATATTTTGAAACACTCTTTTGGGCCGGTGCCTTTTCTCAGCTACCGGCCAAAGCAAAACTTTGGCCCATTTAAGGGCTGACTTTGGCTGATTATGGCTGATTTTGGATTTCGGGGGTATGCAGCTAGTAAAAAAGCTATTCATCATTCCTTATGCCATTTGTGATTACTCATATTACACAGATCAACACAACACACAATTCCCGGCCCGAAATAGTTCCCTATTTTTAGCCAACATGCGGGGAAAAAAGTAAACACCTCTGTCAGAAACTCTGGACCAATCAGATGCGAGCAATAGCATATACTTCTAAGCAGCTGGTCTCTGCTTGCAGAACAGAGTGCCCAGCTAGAGTTGTAATTACAATGATTTAGAATGCGCGCATCATAACTTTTTGTCCCTCTGAGTTGAGCTCGCTGAGCTGTTTTAACAGGTGAGCCATTTTTCAGGCATCATTCAAGGTTGAGCATAATTGTATCATACGTGTGTACAGGTACTCGTGTGTTGTCGATGTGCCTGGTAAATTTCATTTCGGCATATTTTTTAACATTTGGCTGATTTTTGGCATCATATTCTTGGCCTGGTGAATGATGGAAAAATCTGGCAACCCTGGTATAACTCTTGTTCACAGGCATGAATTTATAATTTGATTGACTGCAGTTTCGTCAGTCTGATGATGTATGTTTCTTCTAAAACTAACAAAGGCTATTAAATAGGATGTAAGTGCAATGAAATTGCACAGAACTCCTCAAGGTCCAAGGAAGCACACCCAAAACTGCATGTGTAACAAATGTCGGAAATGGTTGTATTAAGCATGATTGTATGAGGTTACTTTGCAAACTTCACCAATAAATTCAGACCATGAGAGGTTTCACAGACCAGCGATAAGAGATTCCGGCAGAATTGTCTGTCACTAGGCATTGTGAGACATCCACCTGGTCCTGTCAGATAAATCTCTAGGGTGCGTCGGTATATATGATATACCAGGATTATACCTGGTATTTCACTCATAACCCCATACCGGCGGTATTGAAAATTTGTTAAAAAACGAATATACCGAAGTATAAATAACAGGTATCCCAGAAAACATACCCAAATACCTTGGTAAAAAATACAATATACGATAAAAATATCACGACACACAAAAACTCGTTACTATACTGCTTCTCACTGTTTACCCTGCACACGTTACATTAGAATCCCAGACACTAGCTGCTATCCACGTAACAATCTTAGCACGTGTAACTGAAAAAAACCACAAGTTGATAAATTTAATCCATAACATGCTATGACTAATGGCTTAAAAACTTTACCACAGTAAGGCCTAAGAGCAGCGCACTATCCAACAAAGTTTCTATCTCCCCCGAATCCACCGATCACGCAGGTAACTGTTTACAGTTTGTCAAAAACTTGGCAGAAATTAATCTGCGCAGTATTATACCTTCGTACCTGGTACAAACTGTTTAGTAGGCAGCATGAACGGAGAGTTGCAGGTCCTGCTATGTATTTACCGATTACTCATACAAGGCCTCTTAGTGTGTATAAACTCTACCTGGTGCTCGTTCCCAATTACCGATTCTGCGCATTGCGACGTGGAATTGTCTACCAGGTGTAAATCCACATACATAGTGCATACCGATTATAACGCTAAAACTACAAGCACACTGGTATGAGCTGTGGTCATACCCAGTACAGCTAGTGCAGGCTGTGGAATTGTATGCCGCGTAGCCAATTCATGAATACAGTACCGCTAGTTGGAATAGATGAGAGGCAACGTGTAACGTGAGATACGTTACCACTGCGTGAAAATCTTTACCACATTACACAGGCTACGGCTACCATTTCCATGGCAATACTTGCATTGTTTTTTATAAAAAATAGATGGGAAAAAAATTCACCATCATGAAAAGAGTAAATATAATTCGTTGGCCTTGGAGGGAGTGCATAGTAACGTTTGATTGATAGTGCAGTTAATGTGTGAAGTATTGGTTCTGCGAAATTTTCCGGTATACCTGGTAATACCAGGTATTTGCCAACCGGTATATCGGTGGGTGTCTAGAAAAGTAAGACCTAGAAACATAAGACCTAAGACCTAAGATCTAGAAACATAAGACCTAAGACCTAAGACCTAGAAACATAAGACCCTGAGAAAAGTTCATACTGCCGTTGTCAGGAACCATCAAAGATACTGTAATAACATATTTCATACTATGATTAATGCAAAAATAAACCACAGACCTGGGGTATGGGTGATTTTTTTTTCAGGGTCTTATGTTTCTAGATCCCTGATGTGGGGTGTCTAGAAACAAGTAAGACCTAGAAACATAAAGACCTAAGACCTAAGACCTAGAAAACATAAGAACCCATGAGAAAAATTACATACTTGCCGTTGTCAGGATAAACCATCACAGATACTGTAATACATATTCATACTAATGATTAATGCAAAAAAAACCACAAAACTGGGTGTGGGGTGATTTTTATCATCAGGGTCTTATGTGTAACCTACACACCGTTGAAACTGCCATTTTTGTCATCGTTACCGTCCTTATTTTCACTGCAGCCTATGCAGTACTTTATTAGGCTTGCAATATTAGCTTGCCTTACGGCCAAGAATACGGCAGATTGTCTACACTGCAAACTCTTTTAGGTAAACCATACTATGCAAGTGCAGCGTGATTAAAAGTGGTTAAAACGGCAATACACGTTTTGATTTTTGGATCTTTTTTAATGTCATCTGGTCAAAAAATGGTTCATGGGGTGATTTTTCATCAGGGTCTTATGTTTCTAGATCACTGTGGTGGGTGTCTAGGAAAAGCTAAGACCTAGAAACACTAAAAGACCTAGAGAAAAATTCATCATACTTGGCCGTTGTCAGGAACCCTCAGAGATAATGTAATACACTTATTTAATTACTATGAGAGTTCATGCAAAATCCAATTAAACCACAAAAACACTTGGGTGTGTGAGGTGATTTTTCATCAGGGTCTTATGTTTCTAGATCACTGTGTGGGTCTTACTTTTCTAGACAGCCCAAAACAAACAGGTGTTGTAGCTGGAGCAGTCAGCTGTCAGCTGGTCAGCTGGTGCAGTCCACTTTGAAGAGTGGCCTTGTACCTGACACCCTGACACAAAATTTTTTACTAAACTTTAGGCCCGGTGTAGCGGATTAACACACACGAACAAAGGGACTCTCTCCTACAAAACAAACGCACTGTCAATGTCCAGAGACGATATGATAGTTTCTATTCCTAGCCTTACTTTTCCAGCCTAAAAAACAATAAACGTTTATATAGCCCCTAGGTGCCAGCTAGTCTCTACAAGGAGCTCTGAGGAAGAGCCTCTACAAACCTCACATTACTTTGGTTAATCGACCATTACAACTGGAAAGTTTAGAAAAACATGATGATGCCGCGAAGGTCAAAGCAGTAAATCTGACACCTAAAACATAGCATGGATAGAATATCCTAGCCATGCAGGCAACACTACAGATCACCCCCAACGACGCACAGAGATGAACGTAAACAACATGACCTTCACGTGACTATTCCACTCACAGTCATAACATTTACGTAACTGGGACCTACCTATGTCACATTGTGCTGCATCAGAAGCAGCAAAATAATGCGAATTCTCCAAGCTAAATTATTCAGAAAATTATTCCGTTTTCATACGTAGGGATAACGTGCTTTTGTACAACAGAATTTTGCTTTTCACACTATACCTTACTTGTGTGGCATTAACCACAAGGTTATTTAAGCTCGGGCAAATTTTCTTGCTCGAAAGTTTCGAAAGCAAAACGATAGCAAAAAATTTTGGCACGTACCAGTACTAAAACTACGCGTATAGCTTACGTATCGGCTTCACAAATATGAAGTCCTTAGCAAGGGTCCACAATCGAAACGGTTCTGTAAAAGATGACATTAAAAAAAGATCCAAAAATCAAAGCGTGTATTGCCGTTTTAAAACAACTTTATATCACGGCGGCTGCACTTGCAAGTTGTTACCAGAGTTTGCAGTGTAGACAAACCTCGCCGTATTCTTGGGCCGTAAGGCAAGCTCATAATTGCAGCCTAATAAAAGTACTGCATAGGCTGCAGTGAAAAAAGGAGGTACGAAAAATGGCAGTTCCAACGGTGTGTAGTTACAACATAAGACCCCTGATGTGAAAAAATCACACCACACCCAGTTTGTGGTTTATTTTTGCAATTAATATCATAGTATGAAATATGTATTACAGTATCTGTGATGGTTCCTGACAACGGCCAGTAATGAATTTTTCTAGGGTCTTATGTTCTAGGTCTTAGGTCTAGGTCTTATGTTTCTAGGTCTTACTTTTCATAGACACCCCACAACAGGGAATCTAGAAAAGACATAAGACCCTGATGAAAAAATCACCCATACCCAGTTTGTGGTTTATTTTGCTTTAATCATAGTATGAAATATGTATTACAGTATCTTTGATGGGTTCCTGGACAACGGCAGTTATGAATTTTTCTCAGGGTCTTATGTTTCTAGGTCTTAGGTCTTATGTTTCTAGATCTTAGGTCTTAGGTCTTATGTTTCTAGGTCTTACTTTTCTAGACACCCGTATATCGGTATCTGGTTTTGTTCATACCGACGTACCCTAGATAAATCACAGTAATAAAGTATTAAAAACTTTTGTGATCACATAGACTGTAAGGCAAATTATACTTCCTATCAAAATTTGACAACTTTAATACTCCATCTATGTCAGTGGTTCGCAACCGGGGGCATTATTGCCCCCAGGGGTGTTTGCACAAATCAGGGGGGTGATGAGCGCTAAGGAGGCGGGGGGGGGGAGCGTTTTAAAACCAGAATGCCAAAATGTATTGAGGTTTCGATGATATATGATGACACAACCTTATAAGGCCACTCTAAGAAAGTTTTAGTTTTTGTAAAACAAGACAAAAGAATGTGAATCTATTTGTACCTGAAAATCTTTTGCCGGACTTGACCTTATTTGAGAGCTATAAATCTTTACCACAGATTTTTCCTTTTATGAGTTTCCATTACTACAAGTTCAGCAATCTTCCAGCTCAAAACCTAACATCAGAAGTAACCTAATAAGGCTTTGCAGCGGTGCGCTGGTTTACAATTATTTGTACAGAGCTGTATGTAAGGGTTCAGTGTAGGCAGTTCAGGTTGATGCGGTGTGTTCAATATGAGCTGCATATCTTAGCGTGCCTACATGCATGAAATATATAAAACAGGTTCACGCGCATTGCCAAGGGAATTTGCTATGGGCGTGCTTCATCAAAAAAATTTGACGCACTGATTGTAACAGTTTTGACTTTGCGCTTGTTTGACTGTATCGAGTGCACGACATTTGAAAGTGGCCTTCTGTAGGTCATGTCACTATATGTTCTAGGCTAGCCTAGGCCTATTTCACATAATGCCAATGTATGATGTCCCACAGTTAGTTACTGTCAAATGCTGTCTGAATGTGTTGGAAAAATACAGTTGTTTTTGTGTTCCTCATTTAATCTTGCGGAATTCTTGGGAAAATAATTTTTTTTTGACCTTTGTGGGACCCAGATGAAGAATTTTGTAAAAATGGAATATATTTGTGACTACATCAGACTAGCAGAGCTGCCAATCTCTAACATAACCATACACACATGACAGGTTAAAGGGCAAAGGAGGGCTAAGGGACCCCATAAGATGTCCTGAAGTCCAGTACAAACTCTCAACTGAAAATCCCCAAAGAACCACAAACCAGCACGAAAAACGAGCCCAGCACAATTAGATTCTACCACACTTATGGAAGAAACTTGTCAATGTTAACCTTGAAGCAGTGCACAGATGTGGAGTTAACAACCCACTCAGGCATGACTATTCCACTCATTAACAACTCTATGAGAAAAAAGCTGAACTTCCTAATGTCCAGCCTTGCAAAACACTAACTAGCTTCTTACAATGGCCTCGAACCTGAGAATCACATTGAAACCTTTAAAATAATTGCAAGATGACCAAAGTATTCCTCTTCAGAAGAGAAAATGTTCCGTACACTTGACAGCATGTCACCCCTAATCCTTCTCAACTCCAGGGTGGTAAGCCCAAGTGCTTAAGTCTAACATGATAAGGTAGGTGTCTCACTTTGGGTATAAGGCGAGTGGCTCTATCCTCTGAACCTGACTACTAAAAGAAACTTGTCCTTTTCATAGAAGGGACTCCACGCCTGGGCTGCATAGATCGAGGTTGGG
>JAIZAY010000066.1:0-163951 GCA_029531755.1 Holothuria leucospilota | reverse complement strand
AGTTATGCTTTGTGTACAATGTTCCACTTATTCCACGAGTTTTTCACAAAGCTTAAGTAACTTTAAAACTGTTTTTGTGAATATGTATGCAATATCCAATTAAAAATATGTGAAAAGAGCTCACCGTAAGCTGTCATTTCACAAGTGATGACCAAAAGAAACAAAACTGGCAGACGCATCTTGTCCCTTGTTGTTTCAGACCTACAACATGAGAAAAATTTTCGTTATACGTTATAAGTGTTTTGTTGAATTGTTAGAAGCTTACAAAGTCCAATAGGTTGGAACAATAGGCTCAATACAGGCGCTTAACATACGGAACATCTTCAAACAACAGTGACATAGGCTTATGTGTGATATGTTGACTTCCTTATTTACTGTAATGTTTTGTGGGGCTAAGGTCTTTTATGATATCATATAGCAGCGAAAAGCAAATATAATAAACACTTAGGCAGTGCATTAAGGCCCTGCTATAGAGTTTGGGAAACAAATGGCTTTTTAACAATGCAAGATGTATTATTATTTTCGTTGGAGGGTAAAGTGGGGGAACTCATGGATAGCAGAATTGTCAAATGTCGAATGTTATTCATCGTAGAAGCTAACGTATCTTTATTGACTGTATGGGTTCAGAATACACCCAAACATGGGAAATGTTTTTACCAGGACTTTTTCAAGCAGCAGGGGCTGATCCAGAACTTTGAGTTAACTTGCATTACACGACATTTTGTAATTATCCAGAGTCTAAGACATTTGAGGTTATTACTGTTACAAACCGTTACAACCTCTATATCCCTCGACATCATTGCATGGATACCAGATTTAGTCGGGGCAAACTGTAGGGGGAAAGAAAAAGTGGGTTACCCTAGCTTTCACGGTAGCATCAACGTTGACAATCAAGTTTTCTGACAAGGAGTCACGATCATCCTAAACAGGTGAGCGTGAAGCGAACCGAATACTAAGCATTTTACAGATAGGTGGTATATTGTGTTAATATTTTGCTTTATTAACATGTCCTCATGATTTGTTTCGTTTCCTTTCCTTAACTTTTTTTGTATTCTTTCTGTCGAGAGCAGGGAGGTCAGGACCCCTGGATCTCTCTGGATCCTAGCCTGAGCAAGGCAACTATGTGGTACACTGTTTCAAACGAAGGGGCACGCCGTGTGTGTCGACGCAGCTTTTATCTCTGCTTTCATGATACGTTTAAACGTGCCTTTTTTTGTGTGTGAAAAGCAGACCTCTTAGTCTGTCAATAAGAAAACTAAGGGGCAAAAATACCCTTTTCGGTTCGCTAATATGCAGAAGGGAAGGGGTCTTAGTTTAGTTGATATTTTGGTGCATTTACAGGGCCGTAACCTGAGGGGGGCAGGGAGAACTGCCCACTGAGATTTTCAAATCGAAAATGAAAGTTGGTCTACTTGAGAAAAAAAAAATACTGAAATGGTGAAATATTCACTGTCCAAGTTATGATTTCAAGGCCCCCAAAACATAGGAAATTGCATATAAGGGCCCTTTTTTACCCAAATTTTTCCAAGGTCCCCGGACCCTCGCCGTGGACGCGTTCTTTTGTGAGTTTCTCTTCCTGACGAATAAAACCTGTTCCTCCCACAGGATACACGCTTGAAGACACCAGCATATAAGCTGGTTAAAGATAAAAAGGTTACGATTACCTGTAATTATTAACTATGTCATAGATTCCGCTCATGAGATGTTTTCGTGCCCTGCACTGCTGTTCTTTGTATCGTGGAATTTACATTGTGTGCAATCTTTGTGTTTAGCTTTGGTATGTCTTAAGTCTTATTTTGTAACCGTATGTCCATGTGCAATTGTGAATTTCATTGAGGCGTCACTTGGCCAGTAACGCCACGGTGAAAGGTTCGCTGTCTTGGTTATTTCGTTTTGTTTCGTTCGTTCTTTATGTTCACGTTTAGAAAACACAGGAATATCGGAGACTTTCCGAGACATTTGTGCCAAAACCCGGGAACAACTACTATATTTGCAATATGGAAAAGCTAAAAAATCGCTAGCCGGAGCTAGAGGTTGGCTTACACGTAAAGCAGATGTATTAATGGACATTGTAAAGGTGAAGGGCGTGACTGTAGAGGAAACTAACTTACGAGTGGAAGAGTTAGACAAACGCTTGAAAGCCCTAGACGAGGTGCAAGAACAAATCCAAGAACTAATATCTGTGGAGAAAGACTTATTAGAAAAAATAGCACAGGCAAGTACTGTTCGTACTAAAGCGTTATCCTGTAAATTAGAAGCAGTACGAGCTTCTAGTACAGGGCCGTCCGTATCTACAGGGAGATGTTTGTCGTCAACCCGTTTACCTAAGCTTGAACTGCCAAAATTTAGGGGTGGCATTACCACCTGGTAAACACTTTGGGACAAGTTTGTAGCAACAGTTGATAATTCTGACATTCCCGTTAAATCACCAAGTTTACGTACCTTCAGTAATTGCTAGAGGGAGATGCACTCCTCTCGATACGGGGACTGACCCTCACGGACTCCCATTACCGTTTAGCCTGTGACATATTAAAGGAAAGGTATGGAAGGAAGGAAAGGATTCGATTCGCCCATATGCAAGCCCTCTTAAATAGGTCTACTCCAATTTCTTCAGAATGCACGGTGGCCGAGCTGTGTAAGTTAAGAGATGACTTAAACGTTCATATTAGAAGTTTAGAATTCCTTGTTAATGATAAGAAGTATGGGTTGTTCTTAACACCGTTAATTTTGTCACAGCTGCCAGAAGATAACAGTCTAGAGTGGTCTCGAACCGGTGAGGGGAAGGAGAGTGACTCAGAATTTCTAATGACCTTTCTACAAACAGAAATTCAGAGACGGGACAGGTCAGACACTTTAAGAGATACACTGGTGTCCAACAGCGAAGCCAATGAAAATGCAAATAGTTTGGAGAATAAGTTTGCATTTGCCATGGCTCTTCAAGCAACCTCCGACTCTATACTTATCAAGCTAGCGTGTGACATTTGTGACTGGAAATATCCTACTTTGAAATGCCGTGATTTAACTAAACTGAGCATTAACAAACGGAAAAGCAAACTAAGATCTCATAATCTTTGCTATTGTTGTTTAGGCAGGCCCGTGGATGTCCTGCAAGGTGTGTAAAGTGTGGAAATCGGCATCATAGGTTAATTTGTGCTTTTTACGTGCTGAAAAACGGACACGGCTAGACCGGCGAAAGGACTACATATGTGGCCAACAACCAAAACACCAAAGACTAACAACGCACCCACAAACAAAACAAAGCCACCAACACTGCTTCCGAATAGCCACAGACATCCGAAACGAAAAGACAACACCAGACCAAACCACCAAAAACTTCCCAGAAGGGCCACAACCCCGAAGGAAAAACTAATGGACCACCTTAATTACAAACTATGTTCAGTATATGTACACTATTTACACCCATCCAAAACAAGAAAACAAAAACCAAAGTCCTGAAGAGATCGAACGAGCCCGGTGAGGCACCGGCACCTAACACGTCCGTTCTCTTCGGCGACCTAAAAGTTAATTTGTACTGCATCGGAAAGGTTCCAACCTGACAGACGGGAGGCCTCGACTAGTACAGAGGAAGTGACGAGTGCTTCTCGTAGTGATCAGGATGAGCGGTCAGCTGATGTAAGTACTGAGAATATGGCAAATGTTGGTGTGGCATGTAGTTGTGAACACTTGACTACTGTTTTACAAACTGCCAAAGTGAAGGTTGTTGGTAGGCATGGTATGATAGAGACTGCTCTGTTATTTGACAGTGGGTCAGATAGGTCTTAGCGTAACCAGTGGTCAACAGGGTAGGGCCAGAATGGGTTAGTGCCCAGCCTCTAGCATATGCGGTCTTTGGTGGTAACATAACTAGTGGGTGCAAGTTGCGTGATGTCTATAAATTGGGGTAACAGAGTACTGTCGAAGGTGTAAATGGGGATAGTGCTACAGAATCATTGACTGCGGTTGAAGTACCAGTTATTTGTAAACCGATATGTAGAACGGAGAAGTTCCTTGTGATTTTTTGAGGGCTTTCGGAAATTTGGAGTTTGCAGACGATTACGGTACAAGTACACTCACAGAAATACGCTTCATAATTTAAGTAAAATAAGAACTCCAGATGTTTTAAGTAAAACATTACACAAAATAGCTGTAAAAATTACTCTCATCTTGTGCAATGAAGTACAATTACTAATAAACAATGTAAAAAGTATCCCTTTCTGAGAAAATTACACAAAATAAAGGCAATTTTTATATTAATTTTATATAAAATTTTACTTAGAACTTCTGGAGTTCGTATTTTACTTAACTGTTCTGACAGTGTAGAGACGTCACTATAGATGTCTTGATTGGACAAGACTTCAGTTAGAACTTCATGGAAAGGGGTCTAATTAGGTTAGACGGAGGCCCTGTTGCACAGAAATTGGGGTGGGTAGTTAGTGGTTCTTGGAAAGGAACTACACTCTAAAAAACGCGTTTAGGAATTAAACACAATTGTTGCCCCCACTTTGGAAACATGTTTAATTCCTAAACACACATGTTTAATTCCTAAACATTACGTGCTTAATTCCTAACATTATGTGTTTCATTCCTAAACGTGTTTAGAGTGTAAATGTGTTTCCAAAGTGGGGGCAAAAAAGTGTTTAGAAAAGTGTTTAATTCCTAAACACTGTTTTTACAGTGTACGGCCGGGACCCAGAGAGTTAATTGTGCCGATCAATTTGTTTTTCTTGATGATGTTTCAGAATTAGACTTTTAGCAGATTTGGGATATAGAGAAAAATGGAACAGGCCCAATTGAAACTAAAAACAAGCATGTTGATCCTGTATGGCAGAACTTTCAGAATTCTGTAAAGTAAATTGATGGTGAAGGCCGCTACGAAGTCTCTCTACCTTGGAAAAAAGTACGTAGCTTCTAGCTTGTTAAATAATGAGAAGGTTGCCAAAAGAAGGCTTGGAAATCTTTCCACAAAACTGACTATAAACCCAGAGTTGCTTGAAGCATATGATAAAGCATTGTCAGATATGGAACGGGATGGTATAATTGGAGAAGTTCCAACAAATGAATTATGTACATCTAATGCAATCCCGTTTTTATATGCACCATAGACCGGTGGTCAGTTTCAAGCCTTACTACTAAGGTATGCCCAGTGTTTGATGCATCAGCTAAGAGTTTTAATGGTTTGTCGTTGAATGATTGTTTAGAAGCTGGACCTTCTTTGTTGGGTAATCTAGTCGAAATTTTGATACGATTTAGGAGGTGGCCTATTGCCGTTACTGCAGATATTACTTAAGCGTTCCTTCAGATTAAGGTTAGCAGAGAAGATCAAAATGTTCACAGATTCCTATGGTATCATGAGGGTGAAACACGAATAATAAGATTTATAAGAGTACCTTTTGGGAATAAAAGTAGCCCATTTCTTCTGAATGCTACTATTAAATACCACCTCTCAAATTTCCCTCCTTCCACAGCAAAGAGAGAACTAGAAGAAAATTTGTATTGCGATGACCTGTTGACAGGAGCTGACACTGCAAAAGAAGGTTGTGCCCTGTCACACGGTGTCAAAAAAAAAAAACTCCCTGGTGTAGGGATCTTTTAAAACTCTCGTTGAGTACAGCTCTCTGGGCAATCAAAAACCGAGGACTGACTCAAAAAATCACACTTACACACCGCATGTAAATTTAAAAAGAAAATATAATTCAAGAATTAACTGTCTATATGTGCTTGACTTTTGCACAAAGAAAATACAATCGTAAATATCTCAAAAAATGGGAACGCAAATATTGTCCTCCGGACTCAGCTTTTAGCACTGTACCCGTTACTCTTTCACACGTATACAACCTCAATAACCCGGTACATTAACATACACACACACTTTAAATACGTACACCCTTACACATACACTCGCACACACACCCATACATACAAATGACCAAAAATACCTCACACTCCTCACTAATACACAAACAATACCCCCTGTCAACCTTGAATTGGTTCACTGTCACGTGGATTGGGAATTCCCTACAATACCACAGGTTGCCCTCAGCCGTGATTCTCGGTAGTACAATATGTCACTGGATTTTCTCTGGTTCTCCCTAGGGGCCTTATAGCAGTCTCAAAACGACGAACGACGTGGCCCTCGATCAGTAGCTCACGCTGTACCCGCCGTGCCCCTCAAGTAGTATAACCAGCAGAAACCTCAGAGCCCCTGTGTACAACTTGTTCCCAACGCCCAGTCAACCGGGGTGGTTGTCGTAGCCCTCAGCGTCTCACGAAAACGTGGGTGGCCTCAGCGCCTACACTGTCTACCCTCGAGACTAGTTATCGAGAATGCCATACACCACTTCTCAGGAACAGAATAGGAAATTAGGCCTCAGAAACCTGAACCAAAACCAGAACCAGAACCCTGGGAATAAAACACCAAACCGTAATTAAGTTTGAGTTTAGACTTCCCAAGTGAATACTTCCCCCTTGTCCCCATTTTTGGGGGTGAGAATTAGATTCATATTCCCACATTTCAGCTTGTCTCAAAATCTCTCGATAAATGGGTAACCCTAATCAATACTGCCAACATACTGCAAATATGTCTCACAGACAAAATATGAGCTGAATTGCCATTTTACCGATATGCTATACGGAACTATCAAATACTCCGCACATCAAAACAGGCACAAAATGCTTTCTTACAATTACTAAGAAAAATGCACAAACTTACAGGTTAGGATTCCCACATAATCACGAACCTGGTTCCAACACAGAAAAATTCATCCTACTTAGGATATAGGAGAACATGCTCCAACGAAAACAACTCAAAACTTAACGGCACTCTTGCCGGACTTTCCTCCTCCTCACTCCTTCAGCGACTCGAGGCAAGTAACTTGAACCGCGCCCTTAGGCAGACTTCTTCCTAACCTCGTATTGTTAAAAGGCATGTCGAAATTTACATACTCGCTCACGAAAGACTTTCTCACAAAGCAAACTAAAATAAAGAATTTGTACAGGCAGCAGCAGCAAGTGAGAGAACGTTTGGAACGCCACCTGTGACATGCCCTGATCAAAGATAGCGATCAGATCATGATTTCTGCTGGCATGACATTTGCTAAACTAACCTGGAATAATTTTGAAAAGTCAGAAAAATATTCTTTCAGGAATTCCAAACAAAGTATTTGGATGTCCAATCCTTGAAAATTCTAGGATTAAAGTGGATTGCAAAATTAGATTATTTTTCTTATGACGGTGTAAAAGTCCTGGCTGACATAGTTGCTACGACTGAATTGTTTTAAGCTGTATAGCCAGAATGTTTCATCCAATGGGTTTTCTGAATTCATCCTTAACGACAATCAAGATAATGTTTCAAGATTTATGGACATTAGGCATTTCCTGGGATGAGAAATCCCTAACAATTACTCCAAAAGGTTTTGGAAATGGGTTGGTGTTCTTAAGTTGATTCAAAATTGGCACATTTCCCTTTGCTATGTCAACTCTGAGTGGAAGAAATTGCATAATATTGAGGTTTGTGGGTTTGGGGATGCTTCTGAAAGAGGGTATGGTGCTTGTGTGTACCTCAGAGTCCCAAACGTGTCGGATACTTACAACACGAGCTTGGTTATCTCCAATACAAGGGTTGCACCATTGAAGAAGCAAACCTTGCCTAGACTGAAACTCTTAGGAGCATTATTGTGTCTTGTAATGGTGCAATTGGTGTCTTTTGTAATCAAAGCATTACTTTAGACTGCTCCCTGATACTAACTGTAAATGTTGAACTGATTCCACTGTGGTATTGAGTTGGATTCATACTGAACCTTGGCAACTGAAAACATTTGTAGCAAATAGGATTTCTCAGTTCAAGAACTTACCAGCTCATCCAGTTGGTTTCATTGTTCAGGGGTAGAAGACCGAGCTGATTTGGTGACTAGAGAAGTTAATCTCTAGCAAACTTTGGTTACAAGGACCTAGATGGTTGGCTGGGAATATCAGTGCCAGTAGGGTTTCGCACTTTTGGTTGCCGGAAGAGGGTGATGTTGAGAGAAGGGTACTCTCTCTCTCTCTCTCTGTCGGTTCAGTCTGAAGCACCTAGGGTTTTTGATTTTGAACGCTGGAGTAGTTTCACTAAAGCTTTGAATATTGTTGGTTATGTTTGCCGATTTTGTCAGAACCTGAGGAGGCAAATTTTTGACAGAGTGGTGGGGTCAGATCTTACTCATGAGGAATTGATGAATGCCTAGGTTGTAATATTCCGTTGCATTCAGAAGCAACACTATTTTATGGAGTTTCTTGCATTGAGGAAGGATGGTAGTTTACCTAAAACCTCCCCCATTGCTTCCTTGAACCCATATCTGGCAGAGGATGAAATTTTGAGAATTAAGGGTAGGCTTCAGTTATCAGATTTATCATATGAAGAAAAGCATCCTGCGATTTTATCTAAGTGTCATCTGTCCCTTCTGTTGGTCAGACATCAGCACAAACTTTTAAACCATGCTGGAGTTGACACCCTGGTTTCTACTTTAAAAAGTGGCTATTAGATTGCAGGTGTTGAGTGTCAGGCAAAACGGGTCAAAAGAGAGTGTGTTGCCTGTAAAAGGTTAGACTCTGAACATTGCCAGAGATGAGGGTCACTAAGGCACTAATCTTTCTGTTACCGCTTAAAATTACTGTGGGCTATTGTATATTGTGGACATTCCTACTAAGAAGCATTACATTCTGTTGTTTAGATGTGCAATTGTAAGAGCAATTTACCTGGAGTTAACAGATTCACTCGCACTCCCTGATTGCATTTTGGCATTTCGTAGGTTTGCTTCGAGGCGTGGCTTGCCTAGGATCTGCCACTCTGATAATGCTAAAACTTTTGTGGGGGCCGACGTTCAATTGAGAAAGTGTTTTGGACATTGCATTCCACAGTGGCGTTATTTGGTACCTAGAGCACCCTGGTTGGGAGGATATTATTAGCGTCTAGTGGGTTCTGTAAAGTCTGCTTGGGCTCCAGGTGTCTTACTCGATTAGAATTAGAGACCACCTTATACGAAGTAGAGTGTTGTATTAATTTAAGACCACTGACTTTTGTTGGTGGCGGTGAGGACTCTAAGAGCCCGCTGTCTCCTAGTCATTTTTCGATAGGCAAGGTGGCTGTATTTGTGCAATCTGATATTGATGTAGAAGTCATGGAAGTGAACAAGCAAGATCGCACTGAAAGGGACATTGTGCGTCAAGCACGTCTTGATGAGTTTTGGGTAGTGTGGAGCAAAGATTATCTCAGAAACTATAGGCTATAATCTGTAGGTGCAAACATCAAGTAAAATCCCGACTTTCCCCCAGAAGATCGGGTTTTGTACTGTTCAGTGAAAGGCGATTTGAGTAAGGGTGGTATCACGTAATGTGCCCCATCCTTGAAAGAATTCGTACCTCGTTGTCATTTAAAGGAGGGTTCTGTTGTACTAATTAGGGAGGACAATTTGACAAGAAGGAAATGGCCTATGGGGGCTGTTGTTGTAGCATTCTCGGGGAATGATGGTGCAGTGAGATCTGTGAAGATGAAAATCTCAAGGGGTATGATAAATAGAGCGGTTCAGAAGTTACATGATCTCGAAATCAGTGATGCTGAAACAAGCCAGGCAGAAGATGATGCACTGCATAATGTCGATGCAAAAATGTCGAGTGACAAAAGAAAAGATATGGTCACTCGATCAGGTCGTGTTGTAAAACCAGTGGTACGAATGGACTTGTACGGTGGAAAGGGTGAATCAGTACAAATATCTTGGTGTAATGTTCGACCATCAACTAAGATGGGATGCACACGTTGATTATGTCTCGAGACGGTGGAAATCTAGAATGTATTGTTTACGTTACTTACGCTCTTTCAACTTAAATCAAGACATTTTATTACTATTTTATAATTCCATTATCTGTAGTGTTTGGTCATACTCCATTACATCGTGGAGTGGCAATGCAACCAAATCATTAAAGTTGGTCATTGACAACTTCGTCAAGAAAGCTAGTCGGATTGTTGGTGTGCCTCTCCCTACAGTGGACACAGTGTACGAAAATCGGGTACACGAAAAGTTAATATCAGTGTTGAAAGATAATAGCCACCCCATGTTTAGTAAGTAAAATGATTCGATTATTCCCCGTAGCGGTAGAATGAGGCCTCCAAGAACACATACAAACCGTTATCCCTCCTCATTTTTGTGTCAAGCTATAAGAATTTTTAACTTGAATTTCACACATTAATTACCTGCCTTGCTTGCCTCTCACTCGCCATATATCTCTTTCTGTAAGCATTTGTTGTTGTATTTTTTCTTAGTTTTTTTTTATACATAGTCTTACTCTTTGTTTAGTTTTTTAGTGTTTATATGTGTGTGTGTGTTTTACATGCGTCTCAATGCTCTTATTGTCTTATCATTCTTATTGTTTTATCTACAAGCATGTAATTTCCCTTGTTGGATCAATATTATCTAATTAGTACAGTATGTTAACAGTTTCTCATAAATCTATTTTTGTAGTTGAGTTTTATCTTTGTATGGTGGTGTAAAGTTTTGTTACTTTGATTATTTGCAGCAGTGCGTAATGTTTCTACCTTGTGCGAAATCATTTTAGATTGGAGTTCCTCCAATAGGGGAGAGAATGTCATAGATTCCGCTACTAAGATGCTTTCGTGCCCTGTACTGCCGTCCTTTGTATCGTGGAATTTACATTGTTTGCAATCTTTGAGTTTAGCTTTGGTATATCTTAAGTCTTATTTTGTAACCGTTTATCCAGGGAGTTGTTATTTGGAAGGAGGTTTAACGGAAAGTTTAATTTATGCTAATACGCTACGATCCACTAAATACCGAGGAGATTATTAATGATAAGCTACTTATTCCGTTGATGGGGAATTCTTTCTTTTATTCGTTCGCCTCAATGTGACATCGATATGTTAGCAACATCATTCAGGTCTAGTAATCCTATCACAATTGACTTAGTCAGGACAATGCTTTGATGAGTAGGTTAACGCCGCCACCAATTTAGGGGCAGGTGCTACAAAACTCGAAACAACTGTTTCATTGAAATAAACCAATGAGGTCTGTCCCTTCCTAAAGAAAGAACGTCATGCAAATGAACTACAGAGGCAGAAGCCTAAATTTTGTCGCAACAATTTGGAAAGTTTCCGGACGCTTCCTGAAATAACCGGGTATACAATCAGATTCAGATTTTTAAATAAACCCTTACTGATATACTCTGATCCGCGTCCACGAGCGTCCAAAGATGCAATAATTTTTAATTTTCCAGCGACTGGCAATGCTATGGCAGTAGCGACAAACCCCCAGTTTTACTGTTGATGTAGCAGACGACAAATCCCCTTTGTTTGAATTACGTAATCCATTGTAAGTCTTATAGAAATGCCAAGAAGGATACAAGAGACAGATTACTGTGTGACCTTGGCGGTGTAAACTTCACTTCAAAGCGATGTATCTCCTTCCAAATAACAACTCCCTGGTTTATCCATGTGCAATTGTGAATTAAATTGAGGCGTCACTTGGCCAGTAACGCCACGGTGAAAGGTTTGCTGTCTTGGTTATTTCGTTTTGTTTCGTTCGTTCTTTATGTTCAAGTCCAGAAAACACAGGAATATCGGAGACTTTCCGAGACAAGCTAGATCAATGAGCTTGTAAAGAAAATTTTAATTTGAAGGACATAAGCAGTTGCGGCAAACTTATTTTGAAACAACAAAATTTCACAAATATCCTCTTATTTCACTTCAACAATCTTTCATATGTTAGAACATAAATATTACATGTTCAAGGTAAACCAAGGAGTTCCTCTGTAAATGAATTTCACAACTCAGTGAGAAACATATTGTCATATGATCCTCAAGAGCCATCCACGAAATAGCATAGTACAAGAGTACATGCACTAGCCTAATTAAAATTGGGGTGGCTGAGCTTTCCCTTCAAGTCACATCTAACTTATCTTTTTGAAATCTTAAAATGTTTCTAAAGCACGAAATCTAAAAGAAAAATGGTTAACAAGCAGCGTAAGGTCTAAAATGTGTCACCCCCCCCCCCCCCAATCTGGGACACATCTCGACAGAACGTTTATTTGCAAGGCCTACGCTACGGCTAGGCGCCAGTGGCTCCCCAGTGTCGTACTAAGAGTGCTAGGGAGAAGCCAACAACGGCCATGTAGGAGTGCCAAGCAACAACAGAAAATTTAGTTGATAATTAAAATGTCAGGTCATATAATCAGTCCAAAGCTTTATCAAAGATAGCACCATTTTTGGTCTTGGAAAACTTAGAACAAGAAAAAATTTCTCACAGAGTAGAGTGTCATCCCTCCCTCAGGCAACATCCCCTTCAATTACACCTTACCAAAACAGAAGAAATTTCACTAAATAATGAGGATTACTAAACAAATAATCAATTCAACTCCTTACGAAGCTTTAGGATACCAAAGAAGCACTATTTTGCATCCAAGCCGCCTCACATAGACACAAATTTCTCAGAGAGTATAGGGTGTTCAAGCTGTTTGCTGCTCTTGACAGCATCCCCTACCTTACGCTTAGCAAAAGATAGGAAAACATCACTAAATATTGGCAATTTGTAAACTGATGCAATCACTTAAAATCTTTAATAACAGTAGCACAATACACCTAAACCAGGCCTTACATGTACCCCTCCCCTCAGCACCTTCCCCTAGGATGGGCGCGCACCCTGGCATACACAGGGGAAAAAAGAAACGGTCGGCCCGGGTGTCCACTGTCTGCAGGCAAGCCACTTGGTGTTCCGCTTAGACAGTGCCACGAACTGCTCCCTTGGGATTTCGCTCAGGATACGGCCCTGATTTAGAAGAATGTTTTGTCCTTTATATCATTGGAAAGTTCAGAGCTTGAGGGTTCCATGTAGCATATTATTTTTGAGAATTAGGGACATTATATACGCAAATATATGCAAATTAGAGCAGTATATACCAGTTGCTTGCGTTTCTATGGAAACTACATGCAAATCATGTTACTTTGTGTTTTATGGTACAGGGGCATGTTGGCCACTTCTCTCTTTTCGTTTGATACCTATCTTCTACAAATTTGTGGTAAAATGACAAAGATATTAGGCAAAAATCATCAATATCACATGCCTACAAAGTAGCCTAACCATAGGGCTAATGGTAAAGAGTAGCCTTAGGCTTACATTTGTACATACTCAAGTAACAGTAACACCTGCAGCGAAATGACTCTACTGTCGCGTCGGGTGTGTTTATAAGGGATCATATAGATGGCGCTATACCCATATACACTAAGAGTATTGACTAGAGACCAAGGTCAAAATGGCGGAATGTCCATCCATGGAGGGGGCGCTCCATCCTTACATAAAATTGCACTTCGGCCAAAAGGTGAAGCCTCTACATGTAGTCCCTATAAATTTTGTTTGGGTTGATTTTTCACCTTGTTATGAGAAGGCAGTGAATCCTTTGTTGAATGTATTTGGTAGTTATTGAGTTGGATATTATGCTGTGAAAAAATGGTTGAAATTGATTCCACCTGAGCCGACTTGGGAGGCTTTGGAAAGACAGCGGACCTATCTCATATACTGGTGAGTGACAAGGGGGACGGATCACTTGTTTTGTATTCATACGCCTGTAGCTCAAAAAGTCAATGGTCATGCTACGGAAATTTTTATGTGCCAGTATAACAAACAAATCGTAAGCTTTGCATTGATGGGTCACATGCTGGCGTTGAAATCTTCGACAAGGATTGAGAGGCAGAGTAAGAAGGTATGTTTAGTGTGTAAGTCAATAGCAACAATTAACGGTGAAGCGCCACCTGTCGGCAAAGTTAGGTCAAAATTTGCAGTGTCTCGACCAACCAGTCGTTTCTTCCTTGCGTGTACCTTCCCTAACATTGTGTCATTTATAAGGCTTGCTGCGTATGGCGTGCACAGAATTAGCCCCGATGTACGCCGTATCGCGTCTCATAATCATAAAGACATAAAGCGCGCAATTTGAATACAACACAAGTACTTTAGTGTGCGCAAAAACGTTATTAGGTTATACGCAGACGCGTTGTACGTAACAGGATTACGTTTGTGCGTGCACGGGAACGCGTTCATCACACAACAAAAATACATGAAAGCCGAAGTACGAGGTCACGCGCGCCTTCTTTTTGCCAGTCATATCATAAAGCTTACATACAAGTTACAGGAGAAGTTGACCGACTGCAGTGGTCAAGTGGTTAGAGCATCCGACTTGCAGCCGGAAGGTCTAGGGTTCAAATCCTGGTCGGGTCATACCAAAGACTTTAAAAATGGAACCTACTGCCTTTGTGCTTGGTGCTCAGCATAAACAATGGAGTAGGAAAAACAAGCCAGTGAGCCACAACTGGAAAAAAGGCCGTGGTCGTCTCGACTTGAACCAATTGGTTGGAAACTGGGATGTTAAACCTCATCTAACTTATCTAACCTATACAGGAGAAGTTATGTTCACGTTTAAATATGCGCGGGGAATTGTTTGATCTTACAAGTAGCTGTCTTAGTCAGGGTGAAATTCTGTACGTTTGGCGTTTTAGATATTAGCCTAGGATTTGCAGTTCGAGGAGACACGCAAAGGTAAGTGTCTATTATCTTTTTCAGTGTTTATTACCTATGTTAGACGACTAAAGTCTACATTCGTAATCGTCACGGAAGGTTTCGTTCTGAATCCTGTTGCCAGGGTAACGTTTTGTTACCTGAACGTTACATTAACGCTGTATACGTTAGTGATGTGTCAAAAGTTGACGTAAAGGTTTACACAGTGTATGCGTAAGCAAGGCGGCTCAGTAGGCAACCTAGTATCTCTTACCTTCGCTCTGCGACTCTTGAAGTTGAAAATAAATCACACTGAGATATAGGCGACATGCCACTAATTTGTAGCACCAACTCTTACATAATCGAACTAAAGGTAAAATAGTATTTATACAGCAACAGACTACTGCTGTAAGTTGCTTTGCTCTTCGGAAATTGCGAGGGAGAATACCCCTTTGTTTAAGTTACGAAAAGCACCAAAATGTTGACGCCATTTTGCGTCCACTAGATATGCACAGCGCAAAAACTGACCGTCGGAGACTAAACCATTTTGGACCTCACCCTTGCTTTCAAGTTGGTCAATATTTTGTACAGGACATGTAGTAGACTTTGGCCTTAAAGGCGGATTTGCATCACCTCAAGTATGACTTTTACAAAGGGGTAGGCAAAACTCTCAATTGGTGGCTACTCTTTGATTGACATCAGAGTTACAAAATTAAAAAGATGCAGAGCAGCTCATATTACACAGCATGCACAGAGAATGTTTTGATTACACATGGGGTCTTTTATGCTCACCAGGATGTGGCCTTCAGCAGTGAACTATGTTTGTGTCTGCACAAGAAGAAGCAGTAAAGACAATTTTGGGCGGGGCTTACCACCAAGTAAAAGTCATACTTGAGATGATGCAAATCCCTCTTTAAGTCAATAATGTACAAAAAATGAATGTTCATGAGTTCGATAGTATGAATTATTTCATGAGTGGAAAGATTGAACGTTCTATTCAACGAGGGGAAGCCGAGTTGAATAGAACGTTAAATCTTTCAACGAATGAAATTATTCATAATATCGCACGAATGAAAAACATTCATTGTTTGTTTTATATAGCTTAAGCCTTGAATACAGTCCCAGCCTATAGGAAAAAAGTAGGATTAGGCTATACTTACAATTCAATAATTTCTGGAATATCTCTGCGAGTTCAGTTGTTATTTTGCATAGTATAAATCAACACTACAGTCTATCCATGGTTTGTCGTCTGCAAGTTGCGCGTTTATTTACCCATTACGTACGATATGCAATGTGCGATCCCCAAACCTGCAGTGATATATTGACTTACACACGACCGTGTGTTATAACACACTACCGTGTGTTATACTAGACTAACTAGACTGGAGTTGGAGATGATTTATATTGTTCTATTCGAAAGTTTGGGTATCAAGGCTCCAAAGAGATCCCATGAAATTGTAGAATTTGTAGAAAATTTGTCGTTGGTTTCCAGCAGGAGATTCTTTGGCTAAGCCAGAAGCATGAGTTATTGGAAAAGCGCATGAAAGAAATGGAGAGGAAGGTCACCACACAAGAGAAATTTATTGACAAAATACAGGCTAGAGTAGATACCACGGAGGAAGAAATGGGAAGAATCAGGGAATCCGTTGAGGCAATTAGGCAGTCAACCGCAGTAGGGCAAACTGATGAAGTTCATGGAAAGAGAGTTTTTGAGAAAGCAGTTAAGGTGGAGGTGAGGGAGTTAATGAAACAAGAATAAAGGAGAAATAGGGTCATCACTGGCCATTTGACTGACAGTGATGATCCTGATGAACTTTTGAAATCCAAAGTTGAGGGTTTAGCACTTGACAGGGCTCGCAGCTTGAAAGATAGTACTATTTCGAGAAGCTGGATTACCTCCAGTCTCCTTAGGGGTATGGTCAGATCGAAGGATATTCGATTTATAAGCATGGAGGTGAGGAACTTAATAGAAGATTATTACTTGACAGGGCTGGCAGCTTAAAAGATAGTACTACTTATAGTAAAGTCTTCATCAAACCCAATCTGACATTCAAGCAAAGGCAGGAAAGTAAAGCCATTAAAGATGAAATGCAGCGACTGATAGATAGTGGTGAAAAACTTGCGTATTGTGAGGGGCCAAATAGTCCAAGTTTTGGACCCTCAGAAAGGAGAAACACTCTCCTAACAAGTAACAGAGATACTTGTAACCTTGTACATTGTATAGTTCTCATGTACATAGTTCTTGTAACTCTACTAGTTCTCATTCGCACAAACACACGACAATTACTACCCTTAAAGTATTTTATGTGAATGCCCGCAGCATTGTTCAGAAATTGGATTTGTTGGAAAGCTGTATTTTTGAATATCAACCTGCAGGCCGATGTTCGACCCTAAAAGGAAAACAGAGTCTGTTTGTTGTGAAATTATTACAGATAGTACGAATAACCTATTAGTGAGAGTATGATATGACAGTCCCAGTAACTCAAGAGAAGGAAGTCCCCTTCTGTAGTATGTAATTCGTAAAGATGTGAGTAATTCAACTGTAATTATTGGTGATTTCAATCGAAGGGTAATCAATTAGAATACTCTGGAGTCTGACACCCATGGGGCTGATTTATTGGAGTTAACTCAGGATAAGTTCCTCTCACAGCATGTTCTCAATCCAACAGGATTTGATTCAGTATTGGACCTTATGTTGTCTTCTGAACCGCGAATGGTGGACAATCTATGTGTCTCTGAAAGGTTTGGCACAAGTGACCATAACATTACTACCTTTGGTCTCATACGGAATGTTAATGTTACCAACCACAAACTGAAACTTCGGTGCGCAATTTCATTAAGGCAGCCTACTCAGCTATTAACTCGTTCTTACAAGATTTTAGTTGGGGAGATGATTTAGAAAAGCTTTCAGCTGAGGATGCATGGAACTTATTCAAAGGCAGGGTCAATTTGTCTATTGAATTATTTGTACCTCTTAAAAATGTGGAGTACAAGTTTCGGAAACCTATATGGATGGACCCTAGGGCTTTCAGCACAAGGCATAACAAATGTGAGAAGTGGAAAATGTACCAGAGAGACAAAAATAATTGTAACTATGCTATTGACATGAGAGCTATAAACAGAGTAACGAGGGAGAGTAGACGATCAAAACTGAACTTTAAAAAAAATACTTGCTAGTAACATCGAATTCTTATTCCAAGTCCTTTTATTCATATGTCAGGTCGAAATCTAATTCTAAAGAGTGTGTAGGGCCCTTAATTGACTTTTCGGCAATTTTGTGTCTGATAAGCTACAACAGGCTGAATTGCTGATCAATTTCCTTTCGTCTGTTTTTCATGTGGAAAACAAGAACTCCTTTCCGAAACCATTACATATTTTTCATGGGTGTGAAATGAGAAGTGTCTTTTCTGCTGATCAGGTGTTGGATATACTTGAAAAGCTCAAATCTGACAATGCTGCTGGGGTTGACAACATTCATCCAAAGTACCTGGGTGAGGTCAGACTTGCACTCCTACAGAAGTTCCGGAGAATCAAAGTTATCTTAAAACTTACACGCCAACATTATGAGCCCGTGTAGGTAACTTGAAATTATTTTTGCCATAATGAGTATTTTATTTTTGTTATACGATATTCGGGTATAGGATGCCGAAAATTTGAATTTACATTTAAAACCATTGCTATGACTAACGGTGTCAATTCCCTTTATTGTGTCTATCAATTAGAAGGTGGGTTCGATACTAAGTTTTCAGTTCTCATAAGAAGAGGAGGGGGAAAATGAATAGCAGTTGCTTTACATCCTTACAATGCTGGCGGGCCCCTCTGAAATCACGTTTATGCACACGAATAATTGGCTTATGGTAGAACCCCACCGATGAGTAATGCGAATACGTTTGGGACTTTATTGATAGTAAAGTAAGCAATTCAAGGCTAAAAGTGCGCAGATCAAGCGAAAATCAAGAAATATTGAGAAGACTTTGCAAAAACGTGAAAGATTTCAAATGATTTTTGGTAAAAAGTGATAAAAATAAATCCATCACTCAATAAAAACGTAAGAGAAAAAAATTGCGCGCGAAACGCGCCGAAAATTTTAGGTATAGAGCCTCCCGGGAGCTCTGCATTAATTGTACACTGAAAAGGGGGACCAACAGGACTCTCACAACCTGACATCTAGATGGGAGGCGAGATGATATATCACCTTCTTTATGGATTTCTGAAGGGTATAGGCCTACCCTTCAGAAATCTATGACCGATGGTGCCGGCGGGAGTTGGTGATTGGGGGAACCCCCGATAACTGCTAAACCGTGCCTTTTTAGGCAGTGGGATTTTGTATACGCTATATGCAAGAGTGGGAGAGCCTTTTCTTATTAGTACATGAGAATACAACCCCAGGGAGGGGTTTACCCTCCCCTTTGAGAAATTTTTGTTACTTTTTGGGGGCCAATATGCAAAATGGTGGTATCTTTGGGTCATTCTAAAGTGATTGTATGTTTTTAAATACACAATTTAGTGAATTCTAACTTTTTTTGGGTGAAAAAGGGGAGTAAGAAAGAGACGGTTAATATATTGTCTTCAAACCTCCTTAAGTCCCAGGAAAATCATGGGCGTGTATCCATCTCCAAACGTGTGTGTGCGTGTGGGGGGGGGGGACTTTTTCACATTTGTGAGTCGCCGTCCTTGTGGAAGAAGCAGTGGTGGTAGCCAGACTTTGCGTCACGGGAAGGCAATACGTTTTGTGATCGTCGGCATGGGGGAGGGGTCTAAGGGAAATTTTTCTAGAACTGAATGCCCTCAGATGCGATTTGGTGCAACAAAGTGTAGGATTTTTAGGTTATTTTTCTTCTAAAAATTTTGTTTTCCTAGACATAATTGCAGTCTGTTCCATCATGTTTGAAAAAGTGATGGGGACTTTTTGACGATGTCCCCCCTTCCAAAAAAGTGAGGGGTACGCGTCCCCCCATGATCCACGCCCTTGGGAAAACTGCACACGCAATTATACCTGCATGGAGTCCACAGGAACATTCTTGGACTATAATAATTTTTTCCTTCACATTTTAAAAGGATATCCAAGGTTGACAGAGAAAAGTATAGAACCTCCCAGGAGCTCTGAATTAGTTACAGTATACAAAAGAGGGACCAGAGGGATTCTCACTACCCGACATCCATATGGGAGGAGATATGATATATCACCTTCTTTTTAGGTATAACAAGAGGGATGGTGGACAGGGAAAATTCGTTTCAGAAAAGATTTTCGTCGTTATTGAACGTCGCGGTAAAATGTTTGGAAAATAAGCAACGGCAATTACGTACTTTTAATCTTTCAAGTCCCGTGTTAGACAAGATTAGTCAAAGCTCCCATAATAATGAGAGCCCTACAGAGAAAGAGATGTACTTTTTAGAAAAAAGTTTGCATTGGAATAATTTCTTGCGTCATAGCTTTGTCAATGGTATATGAAATCGGGTGTAAACCCTGTCGTATGTGCACGAAGCGCGCCGAAATTTTGAATAAAATATTAGTCCATAACAAAACCTGCATTCAGAACCTACATTGGACACTGTCACTTTTCCACCAACCTATGCTATTCAGAAACGAATCTTCTGACAGAGAAATCTTTAAAAGCACTTTTGCTCCTTTGTTCCCCCGTGAGTAGTTACCGAAAGCTTTTTATAATAAGGACAACTCTGACACAAGGCTTGACGCTAGCGGAACGTGCGAAAATTTGGAATTTGTCAAGAATTTCCAAAACTTATGATAGTTTGAGAAAAGTTTTGTGAAAGAAAATGGTTAGAACAAATAAACCAATCATAAAAAACACATCTCACCCTACACCCTCCACAGAAATCTGTACTTTAACGATTTTTGGGACCATTTTAAAAATTTTCAAGAATCGATGGGGAAGGGGAACACACGTCACCCATTGCCCATTGTGCCGACGCCACTGTCTGTTGCTTGAAAGCCTTTTGAGTTCATCGAATAGAGTATGCACTCCACTACTTTGCCTGCACCAACTGGTGCCACTGTGCACAACAGCACGTCAAATGACAGCTTGTCTTCTGTATTCATTCTGCAAGGTCTGTATGGCGAAAACTTTGCCTCTCAATTCCTCTAGATTACAAAAAAATTTCACTCTTTAACACAAAATTGTTACTGAATTTCAGTGCAGCTAGCCGGGCCCTTACTGCATATGTCACGATGTTTACTTATTTAGATCTTAAGTCAAGGATCATTACTCAGCTATTCACCTGTTTTCGAACATTGTAGCTCTCCTTTCGTCGCCAACCATTTTGAAAGATATCTAAAGAGATGATCCAGCTATTGCTCCACCCGACCACCACAGAAATATATACTTTGAATACGTTCTTAGACACTTATTCATTTTTTGCTCTTAATTTTTCTTTCTCCTTTTCCTTTTTTTTCTCTTTTTCTTTCTTTTTTCTGTTTTCGTTTTTTTTCCTGGCGAGGTGGGCCCGGGCCCCCCAGCCCCCCCGATTCGCGCCTGAGGGAGAGTATAGGTGCAGGAAGGTGATATTAGACATCCCTGATAGGTATAGCAAAAGGGGTGAAGGACTAGCAAGAGCGTTTTCAAAATGTTTTTTGTCGTAAGTGTATTAAAAATCACCATCTATCAGGGGTGTAGCCAGGAACTTTGTCAAGGGGGAGTGAAGCCTTCATTTTCTATGGTGACGGTGAAGTTGACGAATCCCTTTTTATGATGGATTACACCTCAGTCAGATAGGAAATGATAAGCTTAAATCTAAGTTTTCAACAATAGGTCCAATCTGTATCAGGAATAACCATAGAAAGGCACCAACCAATAGCGGGCCATACCGTAAAAGACATCCCATCAGTTACAACAACGAGATGCGTCACAAAATCAAAGGAGCACAATATACTCAAAGCCTATATTCCAGGGACAGAGGCAATTACCACGGTTATTTAGAGCCATCATACGCGACAAGAAGTAGTAGGACCAATTTTAATAGGTTGAATATGTTCAGTCCTAAGTGGATCCTACAAAGACCAAACGGTCCCTCCAAGGAGCATCCCAGAAATCATATCGAAAGTAACCAAACAGGATGTTATAATTGCGGGGAAAACAATCATAACGTGAAAGGGTGTCGCTATAGTTCGCCGATTCAGTGCCGGTTGTGTAGACAGCTAGGACACGAGGAAAAGTTCTGTCGTAGTTGTTAGGACCATGGTGTCTGTGCCGAAAGCTTATATGGAGAAAGCAATTTACATAGCCAATTTGATCATCAATTAATAAAAAAATTGCTTTCACGACCTACCACATGAATGTGTAAATGTCAATATTGTTGATCACTCTTGTGGAAAATCGGAAGATGGTACTAGTAATTACCACAACAGTAACTTTCAAGTTGGCAAACAGAGCATGCAGACCAATGAGAATTTTAGTATAAGAGAAAATGATGATAAAATAGGTAAACATAACACAGTTATTTGTGATAATGAAAGTATGTATTTTAGCCTAGAAGATGGGTGTATTCCTATGACTGAAGGCAAAGGTATCAAAATTGCACATTTAAATTGTCGTAGTTTACTGAATGAACTAGATGAAACTCGGTATCTCTTCAAAAATGTTCCATTTGACGTTATATGTTTTAGCGAAACGTTTCTAGATGATAATATCGACAATAATGAAATTGCCATTGATGGCTACTGTATTTACAGGAAAGACAGAAATCGTCATGGTGGTGGGGTTGCAATCTATGTGCAAAACAGCCGCATTACACCCTAAAATGCGATACTAGTGGCGATCTGTCAATAGAGTCTCTGTGCATTGAAATTAAACCACCGTATCAGAAGTCAGTTGTGGTGCGTACTGTCTACCGTCCACCTGACTCACTGCAGTCATTCTACAATGAGCTGGAACAATATATTGGGACAATTGATCATACAGATAAAAATTTAGTGTTAGTTGGCGATTTTAATTGTAACTTTGATGCTCAGTGTACTACAAATGATTTCAATTGAACTAGAGTGAAAGATGTAAGTAACTTATATCAGTTGGGCCAATTAATTATAGATTATACCAGGGTAACTGAAAGAAGCAGTACTATTATAGACTGAATTTTTACATCAGATAAAAACATGCATACTAAAACTGGAATATTTCAGACATCTGTCAGTGATCACTTCCTGATTTTTACAGTTATTGGAAAGACGTTTGTTAAAAGTTCTGAGAATACTATTAATTACAGAGATTTTAAAAACTTTGACCAGGAAAAGTTTTTGCCAGACTTTTCCTGATTAATTGGTCACATGCTCTAGAATAAAACAATGTGAATTTTGCTGTGGAAAAGTGGTACTCTTTATTTACCAAAATTTGAATAAGCATGCTCCAGCTAGTACTAAAAAAATAAAAGATAGAAAGAACACATGTCCTTGGATTAATCGTGAGATTATTAAACTTATGAGGGACAGAGACTACTATGAAAAACTAGCCAGGAAAGATAAAAGTCAAGCAACGTGGCAGCATTATAAAGTCCTGCGAAACGAAGTATCAAGAGCTCTGAGGCCTGCAAAGGCTTCTTATGTGTCACAAAACCTTTCAGAAAACACGGGTGATATATGGCAAATTCTGAAGAAAATTGTTCCTGGAAATAGAGATAATCTACCAAATAGTACTTGTAAGGATGGAAGAGTTATAACCGAAAATAATAAAATTGCTATGGAATTCAATAATTTTTTACTTCTGTTGCCCATTCTATTGTACCTACGAATCCTAGTCATGATTTTTCTAGCAGTAATAATGATAGAATATCCAGTGGTTGTATTTATGATATACCTTATGTGACAGAGTACTTCGTAGCTAAAGAAATAAATAAGATGTCATGCACAAAAGCTACAGGAGTTGATGATATAAGCTGCAAAATCCTAAAAATTGCTAAAAATATCATTGTACCCTCTCTTACAGAAATTGTTAATTTATCGACTAAAAAGGTCTAAATCAGTACCAAATCTCTGGAAACAAGCTAAAGTTACACCGATTTTTGAGTCTGGTGATCGAAATGGCGTATCAAATTATAGACCTATCTCTGTCTTGCCAATTTTATCAAAAGTTTTAGAAAGGGCAGTTTTTGATTCATTTTATTCTTATTGAACGAAGTTTAATATTCTGTGTCAAAATTAGTCCGGGTTTCGTCCAAAGCATTCGTGTTGTACAGCACTTTTAAAGTTAGTTAATGAGTGGACCGCCAATTTAGATAACGGGAAACTGAATGGTATTCTCTTAAAAGACTTGCGCAAAGCCGACACAATTAATCATTCTATTTACTTAATAAGTTGAGGTTGCTAGGGTGTTTTGGCAGTGCTATTTTATGGTTCAAATCTTATCTTACAAATCGTCAGCAAAAGGTTTGTTTTAAGAATGGTGTTTCGTCATTTGTCGATATCGATATAGGCATCCCCCAAGGAAGTATTTTAGGACCACGTATATTTACTGTCTACATAAATGATCTCCCAAAGGCATTGCCTGACATAAAAGTTGATATTTACGCTGATGACACGACTCTCCTCATCCAACATCGCAGGCAATAATCCTCATGATGAAATATATCACTTACAGTCTGCAATGGATAGACTATTGAATTGGCTTGAAATAAAAAAGACTTGTACTGAATGTAGATAAAACAAAGCTCATGTTCATTGGATCCACGAGAAAGCTGAACTTTATCAAAAGAGATGAATTCAACGTTGCTGTTAAAGGTAAAACGTTAGAGACTGTTGATTCTGCTAAGATATTAGGAATGCAAATAGATTCACAACTAAAATTTCATAAACATGTCGAAAGTATTTCTCAAGAGATATCAGGTAAAACTGGTTTTCTTCGTCGCCTTAAGGCTAGTATTTACCGAAAAGAATTGTACCTTCTATTTAAGGCATTGGTGTATCCACATTTCGACTATTGTTCGTCTGTCTGGTCGGGTGCGTCTGCGGCAAACAACGATAAGCTTTTTAAGTTACAAAAGAGGGGGATAAGGATGATTTGTAATGCTCCCTGGAATGCACCCTCCAAAGATCTTTTCTCAGTACTTGATTGGATGCCATTACCCGAATTACTGGTAGGAAATGATTGTAAGATGTTATACAAATGTATGAATGATCAAGCACCAAATTATCTTGCAAATGTTTTACTCTATTTGACAACAATATTTACAGCACTAGACAATGAACAAGTAAACCTTTAATGTTACCACGATGTAAGACAAGTATATACAGGAAGTATTTTGTTTTTAGAGGAACCAAAATATGGAATAGTCTAGAGCAGGACATAAAGTGCTGTAAATCCCTCTCCACTTTTAAACATAAATTAAAGACTAACTCAATCTTGCCCATGTTAGCGCAACACTTTTACTCATTTTAGAGTGTTTCATTTCGGAGGGTAGCCTACCTCTGTTTTATGTCACGCCTTTCACATTTGAACGTTTATATTATTTATTTGTATGCACTATTTTACACCTTCTATAGAGATCTTGTATAGTGTTGTTTTAGTTTATTGTTTGTTTTATATTGTTATTTCGTTTAATTCCCTTACATTTGTCTTACCTCTTCCAATCTTTTACTCTTCGTACTTTTGTGGTATCTTTTATGTTCTATCAGTTTAATTTTGTCTTACTGTTTTATTTATGTTCCCGAAGCCTTTTGTGCTATTGTTTTATTCCGTCTTTCTTCTGTAGTTTGTTCTTACATCAATTTTATATGTTTAGTACTTTTCATATTTTATTTTACTTTGTACCCAGGGCCCCGTGGAAGAACAGTCCCTTGGGACTGAACGGGTTACCCTGGTTAAAAAAAGTTTATAAGTCCATAGACAGACTCTCAGCGCTTCGCGCCACCATGGGTTGGAACAAAGCTCAAGAAAATTTGGCTCAAAATGCCTCCCACATCGCTGGAAATGGCACTTCCCAGACCTATTTACCGCATATAAATAGGGGGAAACACCAGCAATATTGTAAAAGTAAACATTAAAATACCAAAAATATGTTCAAGGGGGCTGCCTCCTTCGCCCCCCCCCCTTGGCTACGCGCCTGCCATCTATACCGATAATGGCTTCGCGCAAAGCGCTCGGTAATTTTTATTAAAAATGTATAACGACAAATACGTAATTTCAACTTTCCAGATCACTGATGCTACAACAAGTTAGATTGAAAGATCCCATATTGATGCTAGATCCCTACAGATGTTGGTATTATAGTTCCATGTATTATTACCTTAATAATGGTCATGAGATGGAGTGCAAACCGTAAAGCATGAGAAATTTTTTATTAAATAAGATTTCCATGACAAAACCTGCATTCAGAATCTGCATCGAGACACTTTCAATCTCCCAACAAAGCTACATGCCACTCAAAAGGCCAGTCTTTTACCTGGTAATTCGTGAACAGCTTTCAACTTTTTGCTACTTGCTATCAGAAGATATTGATAATAACAACATTGTGATAAGGGTTGAAGCGCGCGGAGCGCGCGAAATTTTTGGTAGTTTGCAAAGAGTTTCCGAAAATTCTGATAGTTGCAGGAACTTTTGTGATAGAAAATGATTAAATAGATCTGTCACGCCGTTAAAGCACACCTCACCCTACCCCCTACAGAAAACTATAGCTTAATCGCCTTTTGGGATCATTTTAAAATTTTCAAAATTTTTCATTGGGGGGCAGGCGCCCCCCATGCCCCGTGCGGCGCCACTGAATCTCTGTATGATATTCATAGCATAATGCAAAATTAAATTACAACATAAATAACATCAACATGACCGTGAACTTGACCTTGTCACGATAGGATGACACATTACAGTTTTCTTAACCGTAGCCTAACAACGTCTTTCCGTCACTGATAACGTCATCCCTACGCTGGCTTCTGATTGGTCACTTCCTAGATAGTGGCCTCTTACTACTGGTTATCATATGGAAATCACCCAATATGTGGACGACACAATGTTAATTTGGATATAAACCTTTGGCCTAAGATCCTATGTAGTACCTGTTTTTTTCAGCCAGTCTAGAAAGAGGCCAAGCATGACGGACCCATGATGTAGAAGTCTAAAGGCCGAGAGGTTGATCACATTAAGTCTGAGGTTCCCTTTAGAACCATACTCCTTTGAGGAGCAAAACTCCTTTGGGAGTAACGTTTGGTTTTCGCCCTTCCGCCCCAGGGTTGTTGACTTGGACTTGCTGACTTGGACTCGAGTCTGACTCGAGTCACTATTTTCGTGACTTGTGACTTGACTTGCGATTTTCTTATTGACTTGTGACTTGACTTGGACTTGCATTGATTTACTTGTGACTTGACTTAGACTTGCAATAAATGACTTGTCGCCAACACAAGTCAGAAGCATTATTTAGATGGCCGATTTTGATTTTACTAACTCACTCCCGATCCTCTTATCTTCGACTGAATCTGTGTTTCTTTACTCATGTTTGCGACTTTGTGGGTTGCAAGTGACTTGTGATGTGAACAAGTTTCAAAGAGTGTTGCTGTTGTTGTTGTTGTTGTTGTTGTTGTTGTTGTTGTTGTTGTTGTTGTTGTTGTTGTGTGGATTCTACATATTCACGAAGCCAAATAAGGACATGATGCTGACTGCTCAGTAAACATTGTATGGTCGTAGATGGACATCGGCAAAAGGATTTGGAGGCAGATGTGTAGTGTCTCCTATCCTGTCACAGTTACCATCCATTGATGATGATCTGTGCTGCTCTGAAACATAACCAGAGAACTCAATTATTCTGGAACTCTTGCATGTGGGCCTTAAGTTACTATATGCCTAATGGTGACTCACTGAGTAATGTCTCACTGTTATGGTGTCGTGTTACTACTACTACACCAAAGTGACCATGGTGACCACTGCCACACGGACGCTTCGATGGGATGTAGCCATGCAAGTAACAAGTCCGCCAAATTTGTCAACCTGTTGAAATGAAGAAAAATTGACCGTTTTGCTGATTTGTGATTTTCCAAGATCCCCCAAAAATCTGAAATCCCCAACCCCAGATTCTGAGACCTGGCACGAACACTGCAACTAGAGCATCATAATTGATCGTGATGAAGATGGTTGGTTAATATGGGTTCGAGTTTAGGTTTCAGTGGGCCGTATCCTTCCCATGATTGACTCAGCGTGCTCTAATTCACATATTTCAGTTTCTCCATCGATCGCAGTTTCATGTAACGGGCCCCACACTTTTGCTTGTTTTGGAATGGAATTTGACGACAAAGTAGGTAATAGTCCTCAAACAGTCCATTCGGTCAGATCCTGCTAGCACTGGCGTAGACAGGGGCACAAGGAAACCATGACCCCCTGATCATCCCCACCCAAAAAAAAAAAATAAATTACGAAGTAAAAAAGTACGTTCATCGGCCTGGCCAAGGCTGGCCCTAGGCACTTCGAGGGACATACTGTATGAATAATAAACATTTTCCAGCAGTGACGCAGACAGAGGGGCATGGAGGAGCGTGCCCCCATTCGTGACCCCACGATGTCGGCAGTGTCTACGTAATTCACCCCCGTTTCTTCCACGATCTGCTTTCCAAAGTCTATAGGCCTACACTTAATCAGATAAACCACCCCTACCAAAGCACAAGTTAAAGAACTGAAAATGGTACACTTTTCTCGGGTAGCATTACTAAAAACTTTGTTTTCTGCAGAACGTAACAAGTGGCACAATTCTTACTGCACAGGAGCTGCTACAAGACACATGGTTATTAGAAATGTTAGAAATACATGCATAAACATACTTAGCAGAAGGTACCGTTTATTAACTTTGAAGAAGACTTTACCACGCCTAGTCTAAATGGCTTGCCCATTTACAGTAACTTTAAACACTTCTTTAAAGAGCATAGTCTTAGTCACACATCATACATGATTGAGTGACGTTTCACTATAACAACTTCAGTATCCCCGAAAAGTTGTGCGATTAATCAAAAAGCATACATTCGTTGTAAAAATGAACATTGTCTAGCCCAGGAAAGCCCCGTTTGAGAGGTGTAAAGTGCTAACGTGAACGTTTTGCCAGAAGCAAAAAGTGATGTAATCTGAATTGTAAGTAGTCTATGTTATTTGTCTTTGACTTAACCTTTGCATTTTACATTTCCTTTCCATCTCAGATTGTTGATAAGGCACATAATACGGATACATCAACAAGCAGGAATTGAATGAGTTGTTTGTAAAGTGCAAGTTAATTGGAGTTCAAAATTAACAGCTAACATCCTATTTATGACTAAACTTTTCTGATCGACATATAATATGAACTTATTTTGAACATATTTAATGTTCCCTGAATTGTTCCCAATATGAACAACGTCTCTTACCGTGTGTACACCAGAAAATGTTGCATACAGGGTTGAACTTAAAAAATCATCAGCAGATCGAAATTGTACTTAACCCAGATATAAGTGAAATGAACAACTCAATGTTTGGAAGTTGCTACCTTGAATTTCATTGACTCTAATCGTTAATAAAATTTAGAATACCTAGAACTAGGTGTATTATTGTTTAGATTAGAATGAGACCATACGATTTTGCATTAAACTAAATGCAATAGCCTTCTAGAACAAAAGACTTTTCTCCACACTTGACAAAAGTCTGCATATATATACTTTAATGATAATGCACTGACTGGACTCCATTCCTTCAAGACATCCTTAACTCACTAATAACCCAATATGAAAATGTTCCTGTTGTATGTATGCAATGTCCCATTTCCTCAACATCTTACTCGTCACTTGGATAGACATGAAAGCACAGACACTAAAGATGAATTCAAAGAAGCAACAATTTAACGCAAAAGAGGCATGCAATCCAAAAGCTATGTCACTGGCTACAAGTTTGAGTTTTGTTGGTCGGCGGTGGTGGTTTCACATCGCTAAGCGTCTCTCTTAGTAAGGTGTGGCTATAGCCTGATGGATCCTGTGTCACCTCACAGTAAACAGAGCCTATATTTGTCGTTGGAGTGGAATGGCTTCCTCCGATGTAGTGTCCATAAAATTTGGTGCAAAGGGGTGATCGGGTAGCGGTGGTGGGCGTGAAAAAGGAAAGTATAATTAATCCCTTCCGTCATATGAATGCTTGTCCTGTAAGCATTCCGACCTGAGGAGCGGATGTTATTAGCATATTTACATTAACATATCTACACACTTGCGAATGATAACATTGATGAAAATTGCTAGAAGCAAAATTGCAACTGCGCTGAACAAACTCGCTATTGGTGTTGGTGACACGTTGATTTCTGGCATTCCGTTACTACTAGTCGTTGTCTTCACGGTACCACTAACCGTGGTTTTCACTGTTTCTTCAAATCCTGCGAGGAAAGCAAGATCTAGACGGTAACTGAATAATGTTTCATACGGACATGTCCAATGCAAACATTACCATTAATTTAAATGATTGGAAAATACATTTGTATTATTTTAGACCATAGACATCTTATCCATGCATATTTTTCTTTAAAGATTTCTATAAGCGATCGCGCTTAAATCTACCTTATCTTTTTACATTCGTAATTAAACTGCTAGCCTATCAAAGAGCACATTGAAATAGGACTGATTCATCCCTAATCCCCTCAACCCCCCAAAAGCAGTGACCTCTACGACATAATTGATGAGCAAAGAGATCTTCCACTGAAATACACTTCAGATCTCTTAGCATTTTTATCAGCCTTAAGAGATGGGGTTGTAAATTTACATACTCCACTTAGACAAGTTAGTAATGGAATTTGAAAGAATAAGTTTTCAGTAACTTATACATCGAATCGAGAGAAGAATGTCATAAAAAATTCATACCACCCCTTCATCCCCCAAAGCAAAATAAAGAAAATCGTAAGCAAAAACAAAGAAAAACATAAAAATTCCGGTCATCCTCATATTTGCATATTAATGAGAAAAAATGACGTCAGCTAAATTTGCTTGTTCTAACCTTTCAATTGATTTATAGTTTTTAGAGAAAATATTCTTTAAAATTAGGTTAAATCATGCATCAATTTGCACTGTCAGAGAAGTGCATCTTTCAAAATATATCCTGCCGGCCCGGTGTTACAGAGTTAATACAGCATGAGAAGAGGGAACAGTTTTAATTGTAGGAACTTCTTGTGTCTGGGTAAGAAGTTGATGGTATCAGTTTATCAACCTCACTAAAACCTTACTGTTATTCTTCTAATCCTAAGCGCTCGCCCTGGTGTGTTGTGCAAATAAACAGTTCCATCTTTCGTACTTGTAAACGAAGTAATAATGAGCATTTATAAATGATGATACTTTTTTAGGGACTGGAAGAAAATTCAACAGCTCACTGATGTTTTTACGTTTAAAAGTCATGAGAAACTTCATTAAGAATTATTTCAGAGGCAAGACGGCCCGTAAACGTCCATAGATGGGTCAGTATTTTAACTCTCGGAAGAAGACTACTGTCGGCATGATAAACGTTGATATCATGATGTCATGAGGGAATTCCTCCCACATGACATTTTAAGAATACACGCAAAAGGTTAAAGATTCAACGCCCTATACGACTTTTCACAACAGACTTAGTAGTAGAATTCGTTTGTTAATTCCCTAAATGGTCCACCTATAATGTTACAACTCAAAGAATTAATGTGAATTGGCTACAAATTTGCAATCTGATAGGTTTCTCAAATACAAATAGAAACAAGGTTTTGAAATAAGTGTGATGCAATAATGGTTACATGACAAATCATCCTGAAAGCCTTTCGAGAAAAAGGCACAAACTAAATGAGTTTGCAAAGGTATCTTCATTGCTGCGCCCCACAATCCTTGATGATATGCTTACTTTATCTATGAGATTACCCTTGGTCCCAGAGCTTTTAAAAAGTATACATAATTGTTGCATGTCTTGGTTCAGCTTCATTCCTTTTTAAGAAGAATAAAAATGTTTCCATAATTGGTGATGTAGTAATATGCAAATTTTATTTGTGTTTTCAACTCATTTTCAGATCTACTTAAAGTAACAATTGACAAAACACACAAGGGTGTCCCTAAAAATCGATGAGTGCGGGGGTGTTGGACCTTTTCCCTACAAACTATATGTGTCAAGAACGGTTAACTCATAACCCTCGTTTTAAGGAAATCTTGCAAAAGGTACAAGGCAGAAATTGTAAGTACAACGGGAGGACAGGATAAGCAAAACAAAACCAAAAAAACCTAAAGGAAAACGCAGTTTAACGTTTGGCAATGTCAATTTGACCTTGCATGGTTATTTATCTGCTAAAACTGCCAGATCCATTGGGTCATGGAAGTACTAGCTCTGAGGTAGTTCTCCCATAGTAGGAGCATATGATCGTCTGTAGCATGGGGCTCAGCTGCCCTCCTTAGGGCCTATTTCAGTAATGTCCTCAGGTGGGGGCTCAGGGGGCAAAGTCCCAGAAGCTCTGAAGCATTTACACGATTGTGGGCACTAGAATAAAGTATATTATACTGTCTACATATGACACTGATACTCACTAAACGACCATAGAACACAGTCTTTCTATATCTTTTCAAAATAGCGTAATTCGGACCAGCCGCGGGTAGATTTCTTCAAGATGCAGCGGGTTGGGTGGTAGGGTGGGTGGGCAGTCATAGAGTTTCTACAGAGTTTTGCAATAATTATACTCAGTTTGTTCTGTGGGAAGTTGTGATGGGTTAACAAAAGTCAAGATGAATGGGCGCGAAGAGTTCCAAAAATAACACTTTTGCGGAAATTTTCGTATAATGTTTGCCATCATTTTACATGACAATTACCTATCTAGAAGTAGTACTGAATACTAAAAAGATCTAAGAATTACAATTGGCCCTTTTGTATCATAATAGCCAGGACTAACAACCATTAGATTTCTTAATGATGCAGTAGGTTTGAGGGGTGGGAGCTAGGATGGCAATCGCGAAGGTTGCACGGAGGTTTGCAACAAATAAAAGCTTTCTCTGCCGTTCTTGAATAATTAACTGAACAAATAGTGCATATAAAGGATGCGCTCCCAGCGCACCGAAAAATAGCATTTTAAAGGGATTTTAATAACGCTTTTAGGCACTGCATCTACAGGAGTCGGAAAGTGAGCCTCCTTTGCAACCACCGCAATACAAAGTGTATACACTTTCAAGTGTTTACAGCAATTCAAAAGCGCTCATACTTCACGATGTTAGTAAGTGGACAGCCAGCCCACACTGCACCGACCCGACTACAACTAGTCGCGTGGCAGACAGGTCGATTAAGTGTGTTCCAAGTTTTGTTCTCTACCCGTCTTTCGGTTCGGATTGCAATCTGACAGTCTGCTTCATGACCACATCGGAAATATCAAACTGTATGAGATTCGTAGTGCAGTCGGGGAGGAAGGGGTAGAGATCCCAGTTGAGGAAAGCCGTGGCAGTGTGCAGCTGTCATCGACCCAACTGCCACCGATAATCTTTATGAATTGGCCAACAAAGAAAGGTTTACGAAAGCAGACGAGGGTTACGGAAAGTCAAGTGCTCGCCGTCATGTGTGATTGATGACCAGTAGACAGACTGATATCAATCCCGACGGTGTGTTGCGTCCGGTGTAAAAGGAAATGGTGTCTCTCCTGGAAAATGTGTCCCACCAGACACATTTTCCAAAAAAATATGTCCCCAAGGACAATATTTCTCAGGAAATAGTGTCCACCCGCCACAGGAAAATGTGTCCGCGGGACACAATTTTACGAGGAAATAATGTCTGCATATAAGCAACAGGAAAATCTGTCCTTCGAAACGCGGTTACGGAGGAAGTCGCCTTGAACATGTATGGCCCTGGGGTGTTGGGAAGCGACTTTCCAACATTTTGTTTTTTATTGCGGGAGACCGAAAGTGAACTTATGGGATGTCAAAGTGAACTGAGGGAGACCGTAAGTTAACTTTGACATAAGTGGACTCGGCGGAGTGTCAAAAGATATACTAGTACAAACTCAAGAATACTGAAGTCCCAAACTTTGACCAAAAATGCGTGAAATTACTTTCCAAGATTCAAGGCAAGGCCATGTCCTTTGGATCAAATAATACTTTTGTCCGTGAGCACTTGTTTGGCAAAATTTCGCAATTTTTGAAGGTCATGATGGGTGGTTGTTGAGATCTGACATCATTTAAGCCTCAGTCGAACGGACACGATCAAACATCTTTCCTTTTTTATTAAGTCTCTGGGTCACTACCATGGTGTCATACAAAGATGATTCAGTACCACACTGTTACAAGGAACTACTAATTTTTAAAAGGAGATTGCATTTTTCATTAAAAATTGCATCCTGGATCTGTTTTCAGTCAGCCGTATTATACAATTGCTTCTCCGTTCTAGAGACCGGCCTAGTCGAGGCCCAGAATACGGTCCCGGGCCTCGTCATAGGCAGTGGCGTATCCAGCGGGGAGTGCAGCAGGCCATGCCCCCCACTGAAAAATGAGGAAAAATAAATTAAAATACGTAGGCGGTAGCATTATCTGATACTACGTAGGCAGTCCCTTTTTTCAAAAGTTTTGAAGTAATGCGTTCTTAACGGACATTCTGTCTTGTAATTAGACAGGTAGCATCTTTGTGCTGTGGAGTGGGGTTAAAGACCGCAGATACTTTGAAGTATACTGCTCTGTTAGGTTTCTGAAACCTTTTAACCTTTTCGTTCGCTTGGTAGCCTAACTTGTGTGCAAAGGTCCCAGCAGGTTTACTAGTTGGGCCAAGCACGCAGTGGAGTCCCCAGACTTTTCGAAGAGGGGGCACTAGGGTGCTGATCATATCTTGCTGGAACAGGTGCGTAGCCAAGGGGGGGGGGGGAAGGGGCAGCCGCCCTTGAGCAAAATGTTAGTATTTTTTATGTTTTTTTTTACAATATTACTAGTGTTTCCCCTATTTATGTGCGACAAATAGGCCTGGGAAGTGCCATTTCCAGCGATCTGGGAGGCACTTTGGACCAAGATTTTCTCGCGCTCCTCGCCAACCGGTTGACGCGGAGCACTGGCAGCGTACTTGCCAACTCCATACCGATACCGGAAGGGGACAAATTGCACGCCTAAAATATCAGGAACACATGGTATCTAGTGGTAGGCCTATGTACAAAAGCAACACCTTACACTTGTTTGAAGCTGTTATGTGATTCTGCATACTTGTAGAATGATAAATTATTTGCCAGCAATATGTATGTTGTGTATTTGATTTCTATATAGTTATTCCATAGTTAATATGTATTAACTATGGTTATTCCTACAAAATATTTCACAAGATACATAATAATATGTCTCCTTTTGCATACAAAATATCGTATAAAGTATGCACCAAATCACATATTTTCATATCACCGTGGGAGGGGCAACTCCCCCTCCCACACCCCCTCGCGCGCAAGTGCTTAAACGCCTTTTGGGATCATTTTAAAATTTAAAAAAATTCTGAAATCGATTGGGGGGGGGGGCACGCCCCCCCAGTGTAAATCCAAACTCTCTCTCTGTATTACAGGGCTGTATCCTAGTCCACCTGGCCCGAATCCGGGCCAATGTAGATTTAAGTGACCACTCTCTAAATTCCAAAGAGTGAAATTAGGGACGACTCCAAAATTAAGATTGAATATTCACTCTATAAGAGTGAGAATGACTCTTTTTCGATTGAAAATTTTCACTCCAAATTTAGAGTGATCCCTAATTTCACTCTAAAAGAGTGATTTTCACTCCAAAGATTTTAGAGAGCACCATTCATGGTCAATCCCGAGTCCAGTATACCCTTCAATTCCGAGCCGTATCCGATTCCAGGTTCTTCAATTCCGGGCCAATTCCGAGTCCAGCTATTTGGCGAATGTGGCATCATGCTTTTTGTACTGTTTTGTAATTACATTTAATTAAAACCGGGCATTTTAGGAGTCAATTTCATGCCCTGGTTCAAGCTGTATTTTAATTGACTGTATGTGACCATTTATATGTTGAACTGTGCATCAATAACAATGTAGCCCTAGGGAACAAATATTTAACTTTCATTTTTGTGCCCTCTTCTTGAATCGGTTCCGAGTCCGAGTCCAGCTGCAGCCCATTCCGGGCCAATTCAGATTCCAGTACCTCCCATTCTGAGCCATTTCCGAGTCCGACAAAGCATGGACTCGAGTCCAGAATCGAGTACGTTACAGCCCCGTTGCATTGTGTGGAATGTAAGCTACTCTAACTTCATTTTCAAACTTTGCTCTTAATCAAAGAGCCGTCACCAACTAAGATTTTTGATGCCCCCACACTAAAAATATACTTTGGGGTGACGAGTGTATGTCTTTAAGTATCCAGAAAAATCAGTAATAAAAACTTAAGCTTATAGCTCCGTCCGTCTCCTTCTTCCACATCTCCTGCCTCTCTGCATTGTTCCTTCCCCTATTCAGGGTCGGGAATCCAGAAATGAGAGAGGGGGCGTAAACGTCTGTAGAAAGTGCATGGTGCAATCAGATGGGCTTGGAGGTTTAAAATTCTGTCACAAAAATCATTGTTTTGCTGAAAATAGGGGCGTACGCCCCTTTCGCCCCCTTGGATTCGGCGCTGCCATTACTCCTTATCTCTGTTTCCCGAAATTCCTCCTGCTAAGTTATATATCATGCTTTTCCTGGGCGTTTCTTCCCCGCAACTGACCTTTTATGTTCCTTCCCTTTCTTTTCTCTCCGCTCATTATTTTTCTCCCTCTTGCAAAGTCGGCCTTTCTGCAGCCCTTGTCCTTGTTCCATTCTTCCCAGCCATTCACTCTTTCAGGCTATTTCGTCCCGTTCGTTTTTTTCCACCATCCTATAGCCCTGTCTACCACAGAACAAGTAACATCCACATTTCCTTCCAAATTTACCAAGCCAATTTCCTCTTCCCCACCTTGCCTAAATTCAGTTATCACCCCTATTCATATTATTTCTTTTCTTGTCTGTCGTTTTGATTTTCCCGGCTTTATTTTACTTTTCTTTTCCTTTAATTATTCTTCCTTCTCTTTTCTTTTTTCCCCGGTATCCCGATTCTTCTTAATTTTTTTCGGCGATGCAGTTTTCCCCAGCCCCCTCTGGCGCTGCAACCTATGGACCAGGGAATGCACAGAGAGTCAAAGATCTGGGCGGAAACATCACTGAAAGGTTTTCTGTATACAATACAAATCTTTCTTCATCCCTGCGGGTAATCAGAACGTGAACTTAACCACTCAAGCAAACCTAATTTTCTGACCAGGGAGGCGTTAACACCCGAGTCTTTATTCTGAGTTAACTAGGCAATCCTACAGTCAGTGGCGTAGACAGGATTTCTCTCACGGGGGCCATGCAGTATGTTGTGTGATCGCCTGCCTGGGGAGGGGTCTAAGGGGTGGGGTCCCCTGCCCTTTGAAAATTTTTGAAAAATTAGGTGTCCTTACATGCAATCGGGTGCAACATATGCTACCTTTTGAAGTAAAATTTGTGTTAAAAAATGTACGTATTTTTAGGAACTAAAACAAGAAACAATCGGCATTAGTGAGGGAGGACCATGGCTAATGGGGTGTCCCCTCCCCCTTTGAACATTTTTGAAAAATTAGGTGCCCTTAATACATGCAATCTGGTGCCACATATGCTACCTTTTGAAGTAAAACTTGTGTTAAAAAAGTTAACGTATTTTTAGGAACTTAAAAAGATCGGCATAAGTGAGGGGGTATGTCCCAATGGCCCCCCTAAGTACACCACTGTCTATAGTACCACAACTGACTGTTTTGTTTGCATGAAACTCTGTAAAGTCAAAACTAAGTGCATTATTTTGTAAGCCCCGGTCTTTCAAGGTGAAGCAGTTTTACCGGTTTTCAATTTAACCCACGCGGGTCCAAAATGACACATTTCTCTCACATTTCTCTTTGCAACATGCGTGTATCCGAAAATTCGACCTGAAATTCTGAAATTCCATGTACATTTACTCTTTCCTCTGCTTGTAGCCCCCTTCTATTGAAACGGATATTGTTTTCTATTGAATGTTCGCTGTTCGTGTGTATTTTGGTCTGCAGGCGTCCCAAACACACTGTCTGCCTTTTCAGCTAATGGTGTGAGCGTGTTTGTAAGTACTACTTTAATGTATTGAGAAACTACCGGTTTAAAACACTGTAAAATACTTTAATGTAGTACCACTACACACTACGCCATGGGGACGAGTATTAATAATCAACCAAATCAAACCAAAATCATTTCATAAGTTCCCTCTGTTTTCAATGGATTCTAGTCTATCCCATTGTGTAATGGTATAACCAACGATCCGTGTATTTGATTGGTTTCATGGACTGTTTTCTACGCGTTGAGTTCAGTCCGTCTTATGTCCACCGCGGCCAACCATATACTGATGCCTCAGTTTATCGTTGCCAAAATCATTTGCGGATAATCAAAACACTGTGTGTTTCTAGCGGACAGTGGCAAAAAAGGACAGTATTTAATAGTGGGATTTGTTTGTAATTACTGTCCGGAAAAGATGGTAACAGTAAAATGTGTCTGACGGGACACAATTTCTTAATGTGGTGGGGAAAAACTGTCTCTCCAGACACTGTTTCCAGGACTTAACCTGGAAATATCGTCCGGTGGGACACAGACTAATTTTTCAGGGTTGATTTTCAGAGCTTATGGCATAAATTCAGTCTTTCCACTTTTTATCATTGTCTCTGATAAAAAATGAAATTACTGTACATGTGTAGGCCTATAATTAAATCCTATATTATATTTCATACAAGTTTTCGTGAAGTGATGGTTATTAAAGAAAATTATTTGTCTTTCACCGCTGTAATGATGATTTTAACAAGGTTGTCTTGGGTAGAGACAGTAACAGTGTGATACCAACTTGAGTATGTTGACTTTCTCTCACGTTAAACGAGTAGACTGACATGATACCCCGGTGTCACTAGTTAAAAAATGGGCAGGTATATACCCTCAAAATGTTTAATCCTGTTAGTTAGTTATTCCCTGTGAAGACTGTGACAATACTATGTACCATACTTGAGGGTCTTCAGTACATGGATTTTGTTTTGTGGAGGTACTGCTAAGAGGACTCTTTTTACACGGGAGACACATCTTCCCGCTACACCGGACCAACTGACCACTAATTCTGCAACTCATCCTCGACGAGCAGTCAGGTTGAGTTGCATCACATTCCAAAAGGCTTGCATCCCACAGTGTCGGATATAGTATCCATTTCATGGCAGACATTTAAGCGATACGGTGTGACCACTAGGTAAGTAGTACTACTAGGTTAGACAACTTGGACTTCTACAAAAGATAATGGCTTCCTGAATAGTGCAGTAGAGATCACTGACACACAGCCCTCAATTTGTGATAATATTCCTTAACAAGACATGATAATTTCCCGACAAACACAATAGTTTCCCAACACAAATAGTCTACATCTGGGAGAGATTGGGTCTCTGGTTAAATTTATCCAAAGCAGTATTTTCACCAGACAATTCACTTAAATAAAACGTTCTGATCATAAAATTTAGCGATATTTCTTTAGCCCCTCAAAGAAACTTTTCTGACACAGTAAATTGTTTGAAGAAGAAATTGTGAAGTTTTCCAGCCGGAAACAAACTTCTTCCGAAAGACTGCATTTTGAGAATTTTGGCGGTTAAGCACCCCCCCCCCGTAGTGACGCCCCTGGACAGACATCGTTTCCTTTCCAAAAATTAAAGCATTAAGACATACCAGTTTTAATAAAGGTTGTTTCTGATTTTATGAATACCTGCTAGGATTAAATAATTGTCTTTTTAATTCTACGCAGGAGAACCGATGTCATACAGCAAGATACAAGTAACAGTACTAACGCATTGCAAGGTTGTAAAAGTGACCTTGATATTTGCAGACATCTCAAAATATTACCTTCTGTGATTTGAATTTGGAATCTGCATTCAGCAGTGTTCTTAGCTTCGTCCTGCCATACATAGACGACATCTGTCTCACCGAGGCCAAACTTAGAGCCACTTTGGTTGCTTTGCTGGATTAGCGAAACTTCCCCGGAGTTATCGACAACTTCAGGTTCCTCCCAAACCACGATAACGTTTTCCTGTGATGGAGGAAGCTCCTTGGTAATATCATCTGGACATTTAATTACCCGTGGTGCTTGGTTGTCATCTGAAGAAGTTATATGATGGAAATGTACGTCACTATTATGACTACGTATAAGCTGAAAATATTTCTGTTCGTTTACGACTGCAACATCATAGTACATTTGAATGGTCACCTGCAGTATTAGGTAAATATGTACATGAAATTTATGGGTAATGTGGTTAATAACCTATTGCAACTCCTACAAGATGTTTCTTTATCAAGAGCCTGAGAGATACACATGAATGGAAGTTCGTAAATATTTTTTCCAATGTTAGGAGTATCAATAGTTTATCTGGACAGGACCCAAGGTAGAATGCCTAACATTCAGAAAAACTTGCGAATTGAACTTGGAAATTGTGAAATGGGGCGTTTCCCTCTTGAGGGCCTTATCGTGAGAGGCTGCCCCCTCCCCCTTGACATTTCTTTCCTATCACGAAGAAAATGGTAAATGAAAAGTGGTGTTATCGTTTTAACATTGTCGTTCAAACACTAGAGAATAAATTATGTGCAATTTGTGTGTTACAAGAAAGTATGTGTTGGAATAATGAAACCATGAACAATGCTACATTTTTCAGTTACTGTAGCCAGTATGGAAACTAACACAGATATAAAATTGGGTGTAATATGTTATGGTTGTATATTTATTCGGGAAATATTCATTTGAAAAATGCTACTTTATTATTTCTCTTGAGCTTCAGTGCAGTTGCCGAAAGTAATTCTTTAGATCCTGCACGTAACGATTCAGTCAGATTAGCTATTAAATGACTTAGGCACTGACTACGCCGTCCGAAATGTTTATGTCATTTACTACATATTGAAGAGTATAGATCGGAAAAGGTGATTTTCCTATCCAACACACCAGGTCAATGATGGTGATAACGATGATGACAATGACTATGACGACGACAACGATGATGGTTAGTATACGCGTACGCATAGTGCATAGAGGTATACGTTAAGGCAACGTATATGAAAATTTATACATATATTTATGAGAATGTAACGCTTGCAACGCTATTTTAGCCACGTCGGAATGCGTTAATTAAAGGCCACGAAGGAGTACAACATCTTCCTTCTAGTCTGAGTCGCTTAAAGCATTGGTTGAACGTAAAGCAGTTAATATCTTCCAAAGTTTAACAATCCGGTGCTAAATATTACGGTTGATTTTAGTGGTTATCAGGTAGAATTTGTGAGCAAAGCGCGCAGAGATTTATTTTTGAAGACCTTTAGTATATAATACTGCATGCTGTAAAGTTTTGGTATCCAGTAGTATACGCCCATAGTGTAATTCACTGGCTACTTGACGGTCAAAGTAAAGTCTTCCATGGGGCCCTCATTAAGGATGTCAACAACTTCTAAAAGTTCTCGACATTAAATTAAGGTGACGCAGTGTACATAAAAAGATTATTGATACCTTCTTCGGGAAAGATCAGAACAAAAGATGACCACTGTAGAGAACAAAGTGTTTCCATCGGAGGAAATGTGAGAACAGAGGAACCCTTCAATCTTACACTTACTTTCAGAACATAAGTTCTCTTTGTTTTTGTCATTATACTGTTAGGTATCAGCTACGGGTCCACCAAGCAAATTCGAAAAGTAAACTTTCAAAGCCACCGAGCGTCATGGTGGGCTGGAAGATATTAGGGTCAGCTACAAAATTCAGGTTTCTCTGTCAAAAAATTTGTGGATTTGCTGCAGTTCTGGCAAGGAATAACTTTTAAGTCTTTCTAGTGTGAAAAAGAAGAGACAACATGGTAAAAACATTCTAAGGGGTCCAAGAAGTTTTACTAGCCTATCATAATTTTCCGTTTATCAATCCTGCATGATTATAAAATAAATCCACTCATGATATACCATCTGCTAATGGCTGTGAGCGAACAACACTTAGAAAAGTGTGTCGTGAAATAAAAAGGATTGTAAAGTTTAGGATATTTATCCAAAAAGCCCAGAGGCTCAGTGATTCCTTGCCGAAAGAAAGTACTTTGTAACACTAAGATTTCTAATTGAAACAGACTCATCGTTAGGCTGCCGTGTTTACATTAATGTGTGGAATGGTTCAGATCCATTGGCAGTGATTAATTTTTTGCGAACCATGAATTACAGAATGAGTTATCAAAGTTACCTCTGAGATATCATGATAATAGATCGACATATTCTGAGCTCTAATAACCTTCGACCTCTGACCAACAAAGGTAGAGTTATTTTACAAAATATAAGCTTTGGTACCTTTTTGAAAAGTGTAAAGATTCTCAAGGTTGCCCACCTATCGTGTTTACGAAGCTTTCACAATTTGGCCTCTTTGACCTTAAATGAACTTTGACCTCTACCAAAGCGGTGGGTGTTGTTTAGTTTAATGTCTTGCAGCAATATGCTGAGGCTGAGATCCCTTAAGATACCCTTTGAGCTATACTATGAAAGCAGTTTTTAAAGTTTGACCGTGGTGATCTTAAAGGACCTTCGACCTCCAAGGTTCCTATACTCAATACAGGGAATCCTCCCTCATTGTTACCGACAAAAAATATGAAGTCAATATCCAGTTAACAAGATTTTTCGACTTTTCATCGCTAGTGATCTCAGATTACCTTTGACCTCAATTGTAAACGATATTGTTCTCTCTCTTTATATGTTAAATGTTAACACTAAGTATGACAGGAATCTAATTTTGTAACTTACATATCGTGTTTCCGTGGTTTTCCGTTGCTGACTCTGTTGACCTCAAATGATTTTGAATCTTCGTCTCCAGAAGTACTCTAAAAGTGCCTGTAGTTTCTTTTTCGGTCACTTCATATTGAAACTGAATATAAAGGGGTTTTTATTGTTAAGACAAAGCTGTATGCCATGTAAGAAAAATTCCAATCTTACTAGTCTGGTTTGAGTTATCGAGTTTTCTAGTTTTCTCTTCGATGACCGCATATTGCCACTGAATACAGCAGGGTTTTTATTTTCATAACAAAGCTGTATACCAAGTATGAAAAAATGTCCATCATTCCTCTATCGAGTTACTGTATTTAGCAGTACTTTAAAGGTTTCCTTAGTCATGGTTAATCTAAATACTAAGTATGGAAGTACCCATCTTCCTTATTTTGAAATAACGTGATTGCATGCTTAGCATCACAAATACGCAAGGACACATACATACACACGCCATCTTGACTGCTATTATTTTTGCCTACGGCAAGGAATAAAGTCGCATCTTACTATCCCAACATCCCCCTTTATGCTTTGTATGACAGGCTATTTAGCTGGTGTAAAACATTCATCTGAATCCTCCTATCAAAAGCTGTGTAGCATCTAACCGACAACAGCATTAAATATATTTGATGAGGTTGCTTTCAGATTTCTGAGGCAAATGACGGGGTGCATGGAGACGGACAACTCAGTCCCTGAGACAACTCGGCTAGGTCATCTCGGTACCGGAGACATGTCGGCTTTCGAAACAACTCGGATCAAGAGACATCTCGGCACCTTCGACATCTCGATCTCTGTGGCAATTTTAGATATGATTGCGGTATTCTTGTAACAGTTAAATTGAGTCACTTTACAAGTTTTTGTTTATGTTGAAGTTTCATCTGATCGTTAAACAATGACTGGTAAGCATTTAGCTTTTGTCAGGTGCCGACATGTCCTCCGTGCTGAGTTTGCCCAGGGATCGACATGTCTCAGGAGCTGAGATGTCCAGGCATTTTTGTCTGGACACTGAGGAGGATATTCCAATAAGGTGACTTAAGTTGAAGGTATTGGCTATGTATGTGCAATATTTACAAGTGTTTGACTACGAATGCCTCATTATCAGACTTGTATGTACATTGCAATGGACACACGAGGGCACGAGAAAAATGGCCATCCATTATCTCTTGATCCAAATATTACCAACGACGAAATAGTGAGAGGGACGAGAAGTGTATTTGAACGATCGCTTCAACAATCAAATTGGGGCTTATATAATATTAGTCTACTTACAAATATTGCCGTTTGTGATAACATGGGTAAGGTAATCTGTACTTCGTTACTGAATTTATAGAGGGGACCGTTTCTATGACGTACAAAAAGCTTGAGACGTTTGGCCAAACCATATGGAGAGAGAGGTTTGAATAAAGTCATCCCGTCCCCAAAATTATACCGGGAAATCTTTCCCTGCCCCTGTGATCACAGCTCCTATTTATAATATATGTATATCAACGAAAGTGTGGTCACTGCGGAACTTGCACTCGAATAAGTTTCAGTTCGAAGGTGCCAGGAAAAAATCGTTGAATGGCCAATGGAAAGTACCTCAATATTCACACAAATATCAGAAAATGTAAATGTTTTGACAAAACGTGAAAGTATTCCGTCCCCCCCCCCCACCCACCTCTCAACAAAATTACTTAAGAAGACTATGCATCACACTTGCAAATATCAGCAAATATAAGTCTAGAGTAATATTGGGTGTAGACTTAGGGGGTTCCGTCCAACAACCAAATTAAAGGGAAATTATGTCTCCCATATCTCCCCCTTCCCATCATTGCTGCCCTTTATCTGACCAAAGCCTTGAGTGAATTTCACTTTTCTACTCTGTAAGGTCTGTGTTTTCTCATCTTCCTCTTTACTGGTCTCACTGGACCTGATTTATAACGATCATATTTCTTCTTGAACAAGTGCATTGAGAAAAGGATAAGGATTTTTAATGACAAATGGGACACTTTTAAGTTACCAACTGTTGAGAAAGTAAAACTTACAGGTAACTGAAATAAAAAAAGAGCAGCGAGCATTGTTTCCAAGTGTATCTAATGCTTGATAAGTGACAGTAATATTGCTGTTGGAAGGAGTAACGATGGTACTGTTGGAACTTCCGTGAGATGACGTCACTTCCACATCTACTGCTGAAGGACTTGATACAGACGGCTTCCTCCACTCGACAACAGTAGGTTCCTTAATTGATATGTTAATGTCTTCAGGACACGTATCGAAAACAGGGGAAACTGTAGAGAATTTTAAGTAGAGAAATAATATTGAAAGTACTGAACATATGAGAAATTTTCTTAGCTAAAGGTGAAAATATATTAATCATATAACAACCTTGACCAGTAAAATATCGATCCTGCAGAACTTACTGCTTTTTATATTTCAACTGTCAACTACATCTCAACCAAACAAATTTCTGCCTACCCTGGTTCCTACAGTCTATGTAATGCACAGTTCATAAATGTCTATTTGATGTAAACATTAATAAAATAGTTAAAAGTAGACTAAATTTCCATTATATTCATCAAATTGTGACGATTTTACAAGTCAATCGCTGTTTTTACAGTATTCGATGAATGAAAATAGGCCTCATGTGCAAATTCATGACATAGAAAGCTGAATAAGAGAAAAGAATAACAACCCTATGCAAAATTTCACATATTTTTTGCATAGCTAATGAAAAGTCCCAGAAATGGTTAAGCTTTGGAAAAGCAACTTGAGAATGTATGAGATAATCGAATAATTTCTAAGGATTTTTCATCAGGGCATCTTAGTCTATCACTATTGAGCAAACCTGCTTTTGTGATTGCATGTCCCCATACCTTTGAATACGTCAGGCATTCTTTGAACGTGTTACTGTCCAATCTACAGCTTATTATTTCAATGTTAGGCTTTTAAAACTACTCGGAAAATATTTTCACTACTACTAATATACTGTTCCTTAGGGAGCATCCAATATCTTAGAAATGATACCTACCACAATTTTAGTTCAAGTTAAACTTAGGATAATTTTGGACCTACGTTAATCCCATTGCCTTAGCTTTTCAGAACATAATCCTTATAAGTGTGTAATTGAAATCAAGTTTAAACCATCAAGGACCGTGGTTCTAGACTATTGAGATGTTTTTAACATTCATGCGCTACATAAAAACATCAACACCGCCACCACCACCACCGACAGCCGAACGCCGACCGCCGACCGTCAACCGTCACCGTCACCTTCATCGTCATCGTCATCATCACTATCATCACCCTTATTATTATCATCAACATTATTGTGATTGTTATTGTTGTTGTTGTTATTGTTATTGTTATCTTTATTCTTATTGTTATTCTTATGGTTATTGTTATTCTTATTGTCGTTGTCGTTGTTGTTGGCGTTGGCGTTGGCGTCGGCGTCGTCGTCGTCATCATCATCATTATCAGCAGCATTATTATTGTTATTATTATTGTTATTGTTGTTGTTGTTATTATTATTATTGTTGGTGTCGTTGTCGTTGTCGTTTCGTTGTCGTTGTCGTTGTCGTTGTTGTTATTATTCCCAACCAGGGCGTTTGCGCAACTCAGGCAAGCGATGAAAGCTAAGGGAGTAGCAGGGAGCGTTTTGAACAAAAAATGAGATTCTAAATTTAAACTAGGCCTTACAATATTCCAAAAGGTTTCCTCTAGCTATGATAAAAGACTTTCAACAAGTCAAGACTGGGTCTAACATTCCCTCCTCAGGTGCACTGCAAAGTATGTGAGCTATCTTTATTGCTAAATGCCACGAAATTGCTTCTAACAATATTTCATTTCCAAACTTTTCATGGTGAGGACCCTCCTATTCCCATCAGTAGCAGTGAAAGTGGTGAACGAGGGCTATGGCTAACAATTGTCCGGGCACTTTTACCTTGTATGTAGTCTTTTCCTTCGCTCTCCATAGACATGGCATACTGACACAATTGACAACTGAAGATAACTCTAACATATTTGATAACTTTTGCAATCTACTGCGTAAGAAGTTGAAATGTTTTTACAATTGCAATATTTGGTTGGCCAATTTGTCTCATTATTTTGCCTGTAAGACAGTTTAAACGGCATGTCGGCAAGTATTTTGAGGCCCCATGCGACCCCTACTCTCCTTCTTCCTTCCACCCACAGGAAAAGCCCCTTCTAGAATCATAGAAAACTTGTGTTGGTAACTATTGAAATACAGAGTGGTTTCAGGGTGATTTCTGTAATCTCTTTAGTACACATTTAAGGTTATTAGGCAACAGGAAGATAGTCAAAATTTGACTTACAAAGTCTCATTCTTGTGTTGACAGTTTCGTTAATACGCCAGAGCTGAGTTGCCCTGAGCCCCTGGGGAACGTTCCACACTTAAATGGGGCCGCTGGCATCTGTTAAATTCCAAGAGTATTTCTCCGTCCCTGATCCCTGATCCCAATTTTGTGATTCGCCATCACAAAAGCGAGTAAACTGTTTGAATCGGCGCACTGTTGTTTTGCTACGGTGGGTCGGGTCCATAGTTTAAGAGAATGTACGTGCAGGCCGACCCTTTATTTCAGCATGTGTTTTATTATTGTCGTTACATTCAAAGTAATCAATACTATTCTATAGATTAGGGGAGTTTGCCCAGTCCCATTCTGTAAAAGGAGAAGTTGAGCTGAAAAGATTGGGAACAACTGGTCTAGGAGGATTTTCGACAGGCTAGCAAGAAGACTGTGTACCATTGTTAAAATTATTAACGCACTTTTCGCACTCATCGAACACAATGTTTCAAACATTTCAAGTCAGGATAGTCCTTTTCCTAGTAAGGTGCCACAACCATCATATCTTCTGCACTTAATGAATAACCAGAAAGCCCACAGGCTCAGTGATTTTTTGCGGCTGCAAGGGAGTGATAAGTTGCACTGACTCGGTTCATCCCTCAAATTTACACTTCTTGACTTTTTCATTTTTTTACAATGTTTCGACATCTTGACCTCTGCTGACCTCATATGACCTTTGAAACCTACCAAAAAGTGAATAAAAAATGAACCAGAATCCAAAAATGCATTGAGGTTTCAATGATATATGTTCTATTCCAAATAATGTCATGATGTCCCATATCTTTCAGTCACTGGTCAAGTGCTATCTTAACATGTTGGAAAATAATTTTAGTCTCATATTTGATCTTAGTAATTCCTGGGAAATTTTGCATTTTGACCGCTAATGACTCGAGATGATGATCTTGGGAATTCTTGGGGAAATTTGCTTTTTGACTCCTTGTGAACCCATGAGACGATCTTGGGAATTCTTGGGAAATTTTGCTCGTTGATCCCTGTAACCCCAGATGACCTTTAACCTCCACCAAAAATGAAAGCATTCATCTTTTTACCATAACGCATCCACATACTGAGTATGAAACCTGTCCAAGCTTCCTACCTGGAGATATCGTGTTAACAAGGTTTTCAGTGTTTGACCACAATGACCTCAGATGACCTTTGACCTCCACCAAAAATAAAAGGGTTCACCTTCTCACCATAATGCATCCACATACCAAGTTTAAAATCTATCCAAGCTTCCTACCTAAAGATATCGTGTTAACAAGGTTGTCAGTGTTTGACCCCCGGTGATCCCAAATGACCTTTGACCTCCACCAAAAATGAAAGCGTTCACCTTCGCACCATAATGCATCCACATACTACGTATGAAATTCATTCAAGCTTCCTACCTGGAGATATCGTGTTAATAAGGTTGTCAGTGTTTGACCCCAGTGACCTCAGATGACCTTTGAGCTATACCAAAAATGAAAGCGTTCACTTTCGCACCATTATGCATCCACATACTACGTATGAAATCTATTCAAGCTTCCTACCTGGAGATATCGTGTTAATACGGTTTTCAGTGTTTGACCGCCACTGACCTCAGATGACCTTTGACCTCCACCAAAAATGAAAGCGTTCACCTTCGCACCATAATACATCCACATACTACGTATGAAATCTATTCAAGCTTCCTACCTGGAGATATCGTGTTAATAAGGTTGTCAGTGTTTGACCCCTGATGACCTCAGATGACCTTTGACCGCCACCAAAATGAAAGGGTTTATTGTTTCACCATTAAGCATCTACTTACTAAGTATGAAATCAATTCACGCTTTCTAGCTTGAGATATCATGTTAACAAGGTTTTCAAGATTTGACCCCTGGTGACCCCAAATTACCTTTGACCTCCACCAAAACAATAGAATTTTTCTTCTTACCATAACACATCTACATAGTAAGTATGAAATTTATCCAACCTTCCTATCTTGAGATATCGTGTTAACAAGTTTTCAGCATTTGACCCTTGTGACCCCAGATGACCTTTGACCTCCATCAAAAACAATTGGGTTCTTTCTCTTACCATAACGCATCTACATACTAAGTATGAAATTTATCCAAGCTTCCTATCTTGAGATATTGTTTTAACAAGGTTGTCAGAGTTTGACATCTGGTGACCCCAGATGACCTTTAACCCCACCAAAAACAAAAGGGTTCTTTCTCTTAATATGGGGCATCTATGTACCAAGTTTGAGAACCATCAGAGTTTCCCTTCTTGAGATATCTTTTTAACAAGCAAAGTGTCACAAACACGCATACACACGCACATACACACACATACACACACCCAAACACACACATACACACACACATACGCCATCACGAGTGCATTGGTTTCTCTTATCATCGAAACCAAAAAAGAACGTGTCCTTGGAGGGAATCGCACCCGGGACCGTCTGAGTGAGAAACCGAGATTTAATCCCCAACGCCATCAAAGAACTCGTTCAGCATGGAGTATTTCTAATCATCCTATAGTCACAGCATCCTTCACACGTGTTCATAGAGGGTCGTGGCGGGCGAGGGGTGTGGGGGGGGTAATTTGGTCTCTGTCAGGAAAAATTCGGTCTGTCGGCAAAAAGGGGAGAGGGAAGGAAAAGAAGAAAAGAGGAGAGGAGGAAGAGAAGAGAGAAGAAGGGAAAGGAAGGGAGTGAAAGGGAAGACTCAGAATGAAAAGAAAAAAGGAAGGAGAGAACGGGCGCGCGTGGCCAGTCTGTTATCGGCTATTTCGATTGTCGGCTCTTCATCTGATTGTCCCATTCAAGTTGAAAGCCCTTCGGCAAATTGATCATGCATGTGGGGGCCGTTTTAACGTCGGTGTAATTGGACGAGTGACCGAGTCCGTCACTCGGCAACTCGGGGAAAGAAAAGGAATTAAAGGCTTCCTCATAGGCGCGCTATTTCGGGTCATATTACATTCTTGAAATACTATTTCCTGGACATTATTCCTTACTTTTATCATCACCATGGGAACAGCAGCACCCGATTACCCATGGAGTGGGTATCCTTAGCCCATTTTCTACACCCTAACCTTAACTTCAAAAGCACTTTGCAAATTCCTGAGGATCCGGAGTGGCAGGTTTTTCTGTCCATTGTCCGACCGGACAGAAGAAACTAGTTTTTTTTTTGTCCTAGGACAAATACAGCTAGTTTTTTCTGTCTGGATAGGACAAATACAACTAGCTGTTTCGGTCCGGGTCTGGTTTTTTGGTCCTACATACAAATCAATCTTATCGAACCGGAAAACTACTTTTTTTTTGATCCGGAAGTCTTTCCAGCAAGCCAGACAAGGTATTGACGAAGATCAGGTAAATTTTGGTGTGGTGCATTTTTTTACTATACTTGATAAAACTTTGATATAACGTAGAGTAGACATCGGGCAATCAGAAAAGTATGTGCTCCATTTTTTCATGTGCAAGGGGGGGTTAGCCAGCTACTTCAGATTGGAGGCCATTTTGATCATTTTGGCTGATCTAGCAGTCAAGAAAGGCTCTTTTACTCCATCATTTGGGGTCTTAAACTTTTTTAGCAGTAAAAGTGGTAAACTTAACACAGTCTCCCACAATATAGTATTTCTCCTCAATATGTTGTTTCTTTTTTTTTTTCTTCTTTTTTTTTTTTTGTAGTGACTTGTCCAGTGTGACCCTTTTCACCGAATACGGCAAGTTTGGCAATTTCAGCACTTGGGGCCAATTTTAAGTACAAGAATCTCTGAAAGTTTGTAACCCATGACCTTAACTTTCGTATATGGGTAAGCCCGATAAGTAGGTATTACATGGGAATAATTCGGGCTTCATCATTCAAACCCACACGAAATAAGTTGTACTGAAAATTCGCAAATTCCGTATTTTTCTAAGTCTTGAAAATTTGGCATCTGGGATAATTGTTTATGCCCAATAAGGCTTCAATTGAATACTGATCTCTCTGCTATTAAAAGTAAAGTAGATTAGTAACACCCACATGAATTTCGAAAATTTTAAAATTAGGCACGTCTCCCTTTGATAGAGCCCCTGAAACCTAAATATTTCAATTTTTATTAGAGCACATACTTTTCTGACTGCCTCTGATGTCTACCTTATATCAAAGTTTTATAAAAAAAAAAAAAATGCAAACTCCAAAAGACTACATTTCTGTCTGGACTAGAAGGCGAAATAGATTTGGAGGGGGTGGAGAGAGCGAAAGGATAATAAGGATGGGCGAGACAAATGCGTTAAACAATATCAATAATACTGTAGTAACTGTGAATTTTCTTGGATGAAATGTTTTAGGATTCGCTGCGTCATGGCTACAGGCAGTGTTTTCAGAAGCCTGATCACGAGAAACAATTCGCAACCCTTCCGCTGGTTTGTATGAACATCACTTACTGTATTTTATCCATGTTGAAGTGATCTACACAACTTCAGTTTTAGCAAAAGGTATTATTTGTCGGGAGAGGGGTATGGGGTGAGTTTTCTGAAGTTTTTTTTTCAAAACTTGTTAGAGAAATAGATCTACCTTTTGTCCTGTTGTCGAAACTCTACAGAGGTGAGGGCAGCAATTCAAATCATACGCCATTAGGCCTAGGCTCACTATCCCCTACCACTCTGCAATAATCCGTTAATTATGCCTGCAGAATACAGGAAAGGTAACCCGGAGATTTCTTCTCAACAGCGAGGGGGGAGGGTGACGATGTTTCAAAAAATTTACTGTGTGAAAAACACAAAGTCAATAGGGGAGTTCTTTGAAAGTGGGGGTTGTAACCCATCAACCCCTGTTTCTCCGATTAAAGTACGAGGGCATGAACCGCACTTGCAAAAATCGGAAAACAAGACAAGTGAACACTGTTCTCGCCCATTCGGCACCTTGCCTGGAATATGTTAAATAAAATATGAACCGGATGGAATAACGACGGTCCCTCCAACAACAAAGCAAATCTCTTATAATATAATAAGTGTGACCACGCACGTGGACCTATACCAAAGAAAGACTAGAAAAAGAAGACATTTAAAATCATGTTAACGTCGTCAGTCTATTTCGACATGCTCAGTTCGACATTTTTGAGATGTATGAAACTCTATATAGTCAAGCATTTCTGCAGGAACACACGGACTATACTCTGCAGCAGTGATTCTCAAACGCGGCCCTCGGACCCTGTCGAATTAATTTTAGGTTTTGAAAAATTCATATTCGACACGAACAAAACGTAGCAAAGTAGGGAGGTAAAATTATGTAACATAAAGTCCCTATTTGACTCCTTCCAAGTTTGCTTTTCTGATGGAATGCTAGGTTGCCTAAGTAACAGACCACGTGGTCTATACATAGTTCAGTCATAGGCTATCCAGCCAAAACTAATTTCGTATCCTTCGTTGTTTGCAATCATTTTACGTACACGGTGACATGTATTCATGTAGTGGTGCATTGCTGAGTGTTTGTAGGCTGCTTGTAGTGACAAAGCTCGTGGCAAATGTATATCCCGCAAATTTAATTGCGACGTGAGGTGACTGTACAATTGAGAAACGTGTCGTGTTGAGCGTTTGTTGATTGGTGACTGAAATTAAAGTTTCTGCAATTTATATTTTGGTACTAAGAATGTCTTTGAGACGTTTTATAATATATGATCTCGCTGTTTGCATATCTCTGTAAAATGAAGTATAATCATTCATTCCAAGCTTCTTTCAACTTTTGCAGCCCTCGAACTGAGCAGCCTCCCCCCCCCCCCCCTCTATTTGACCACGTTTTAGAATATCTGATCAATAGCTTCCTCACATATGAAGGCCACTAAAGAAGGGTAAGTGCAGGACTTTTTGTGAGTTCATCCGTTTCAGAGCCTGGGGGAGGCTTCGACGGCAACCTACTTAGTGTGGAATGCCAGATGTTTCTCCTATACCACAAACCGTTGCTTGATAATAAACATCAAAATGACCATACTGACTGCCCACGCATGCCAGACGCAGAATGGTAGACGGGTGGCGTCAGATTGGGGAGGTGCAGGAGCCATGAACCCTATTGTCGGGGAAACTCCGTTTTCGTTTGGGAGCCTTGGTTGGCACGATAAAGTATTAAATTCTCCTACAGCGACCAGCCGCAGCAACAAACTTGTTGATTTTGCACTGAGTAGGGCATATTGCCTAAAAAAGACTACCATTTCATATTTTCTTCAATAGCAACCCGAAAATTTTCAGCGCGCTTCTCGCGCCAAATTTTGGCGTTTGCCATCCTTTCGGACTGGGCCGCTCCATCGGGAAGCTTGGCCTCCACCAGGCGCCTCCCCTGTTAAAAGAGGCAAATTTGTGGCGAAGAGTGCGATTTCTTGCAATCTAAAGCGCCTGGAAAGCAAAATTTTCTGACCCCAGCCCAGCCCCAGCCATGATGGGGCTGGGGGTTTACTCCTTTACACGCTGTAAAGGTGCAAACTGCTCTCTTAACAGCTTGAGGAAACGCTTCCTATGAAACCTCCGTAAGTCTACCTTTGTTTGCCGTAGACACAGCCAGCTTCAGGACCTTTTAAGTATGGATTTCGCTCCTTCCAAATGCTGTCCTCCCTCAAAGCCTGACATCCCCCTGCGGCCCTCGACCTCTTTCCAACCTCTCCATTTGGCCCTCACCCTCAAAAAGTGTGAGAACCACTGCTTGAGAACACTGCATTCCCCACGTTTTGTCATGTTGATGCACCCCTTTAAAATAGAGTGTCTTCTCCCTCCGACAGAGGGTATGAAAGGTGTCTAGGGGGTCAGGGGTGGCCACAGGGATAGCAGGGGTGATGTCAAACTGAACACTTTTTGACTTGATGATTCATATAGCAATTAGATGGAATAAGCTTAATATTTAAATAAGGAGTAGCCCAAGGATTTGCCAGATGGGAGGGAACAGCCCAATGAGGACAGCAACCCAAATCCGGACACTAGAGACGGGTTGCCGGAAGGACGGCGAAAGTGCAATAAATGTTTGGTGCGCTTCGCGGCAAACACTTGTGGGATTTTGTATGGAAAAAATCTTGGCTTGTTACAGTATTGAAGTAAATATGAAAACTGCGAGTTTCATTATAGAAAATTTTAATAAATGTTTCACTATAATTTGGATTAAAGTGATGAAGAATCGACCCTCCATGACAGCAAAATCAGGTAAACCGTCGGGGTCATTGGTCGACGTCGGGATTACATACTTAGCCGTAACCGTTTAGGCCGCACGAAGAAGGTGGAAATTCCCTTGACAGGAGACCAGTCTTCTTTGGCAAGAGGGTCACCCCTGTGACCTACCTGGCACCACCCTTTTTTAAAGCAAGACACGGGACAAAAAATGATACAATAAAATAATTCATTTTGTGTTTGCCATCCTTACCCCCTTACTTTCGTGGGTGGGCTACTAATGGGATAGCGGCTTCCTGCAATGAGCATCTTCAGAGGAGTGGTGTCATGTCACAGCAACGCCTAAAAATTTCTAAATAACCAAAATTTCCAAAGATACCTTCAATTCAGAGACTTACTATCAAAGAATAGCTCACCCTGAATCTAAGCTACCTTATATCCGAGAATATTAGCTAAATAGTGAGAATTTCTAAACCTGCCAGCACTTAACAAAATGTTTTACCAAAGATGCACATTTTGCAGCAAAGCCACCTAAACAGACAAAACCTTCTCAAAATCCAGTGCAACACTCCTTTCCTGAGGTGTCAAGAAAGGATTCTGTGGTGGTAGTACTTCCATGTGGTGACTTTATCCCCTGAGTGACACCAGTATTCCGATTTTGCACGTCGGCACAGTGAGGGCACAGATACTTACGACGTGCACGATATTTTAGCCATAAAATGATATTCATAGAACACGTGACGCGTCTTTGCTGGAAATGGAGTTGTCGCAACCCTCCCAACAGACGGTCCTGCCTATCTCGGTGCTACAGTCACCTGTTCATAGGGGCCTGGGGCAAAGATCACAATTCCGTGTCCAATGGGGGAGAGGGTAGCTCAGTCGGGGGATTTAAGGTAAAGAAGAAAAGAGAAAGAATGGAGATAGAGGAAACCTCCAATGCTGGATTTAGTCCAGCGAGTATTATTATCTTGTACTGTAGTTAACACTGAACTTTTCAGTACAGCACTCAGAAAAAAGGAAAGTGTCTCGTTATCACCAGTACATCTTTAGTTAGAACTGATGGCTGGCCCAGTACACGTACTATAAATTTCTTTTCCGAAGTTTCTCGTCAGTCTCGATAGCCGGTGATATCAGGCAATAAGCTTTCCAGAATGAATGAAGAAGTAACACAACATAATGTGAGCAATTTTTCCAATAGAGGCGAGCCTTCATACAGTCATCAAGGGGGACGGATGCCCACGACCCCAACACCTGATGGACTCAAACCAGGGAGAGGCCACTTGGTGCTCCGCTTATAGAGTGTCATGAATTGCCCCTATAGAGTTAGTTAGTTAGTCAGTTAGTTAGTTAGTTAGTCAGTCAGTCAGTCAGTCAGTCAGTCAGTCAGTCAGTCAGTCAGTCAGTCAGTCAGTCAGTCAGTCAGTCAGTCAGTCAGTCAGTCAGTCAGTCAGTGAGTGAGTGAGTGAGGGAGTGAGTGATTGATTGAGTGAGTGAGTGAGTGAGTGAGTGAGTGAGTGGGTGAGTGAGTGAGTGAGTGAGTGAGTGAGTGAGTGAGTGAGTTAGTTAGTACAACATTTAGAACACATTTTTCCAAACATTGTGATACCATTAACAACTAATATAACTAAACATCTAATTTAACACGAATTTTTCAAAAAAATTTCTGAAACTCACTAAACCCCACTGCGTTGGCAGTCATGATATTGTGTTATTACCCACAATGCAACGGAACTGTGATGTCACACCTGCACATCGCCACGGGTTGTACAACAACTGCTTGTGTAGTTTGTAAGCACACACCTACAGTATTCACGCTAACGTCAAAACTATCTTTAATTTTCAATAAAGGCAGCGGTTAAATTTGCCCTCTTTTCCATAAGGCATTTTTTACTCTATTTGAAAGAATATTTTCAGGAATTTTTTTGGTGAACCTAGAAGAATATAATAAACCTGTATATTATTGTTAAGAGCAAAGATGGGGAATTTGAATGAACATTATATTTATGTAAACTAATCTCATTATGTATGCAAATATGTAAATTAGATGACGTCATACAGTTTTTTCATAGAAAACCGTAAAAAACGCATACTGTACGGATCACTATTATTTTTGTAATTTATGGTACAGGAGATTGTTTGGCATCTTTTTATCTTTCATGTGATACCAAATTTGAGGAAATCGGACCAAAAATGAGGAAGATATGCCCATTTTACTTTTGCTATACAGCCCACACTGAACACACACACACACAGTGACCTTTATGACCTCTACCCAGAACGCTACGCGTCAGTGCACTGTGGAAGGTAAACAACTTTGGGTCTATAAATAGGACTGCATAAGCTTTGTAAGGTAGCTCTAAATGGCCATTTTAGTGAGTAAAAAGGTAGGAGGTGTGTTGTGACTTATAATTTTTGATATTGGGAGGGAATTTTGGGGTCAGAAATGCATGTTTTGGGCCAAAATTGACGCATTTTTGAAAACTGAGTATGTCTGGATCTTTGAATCTCTCTAACTCGCCCTACCATTATTACTTATGCATATTTGTTGGTATTTTTATGTAAGGAATTTTGTAAAAAAAAAACATTTTGGTGTTCGAATGAAAAAGATTGGACTTTCCGTTTTTGAGTTATAAAACTAAGTGTTGGGCCTAGTTTTTGGCCCTAAAATGTCGATTTTTGACCAAAAATGACGCATTTTTGAAAATTCTACTTGAAATATCTCTAAAATCCCTATACCTGGCATGTAATCACCTCTCGTGGTGTTTTTTTAGGTCCTAAGGTATTTAGAAAAAGGAAATTGAGTAGGGTGACCCTTTCCTAAGTCCCTGAAAATAATGTTTGTGCACACTGACGTCATCTTTAGCATTTTTGAGCTTTTTGGAGCATTTTTTGAATGTAAACTATTTATCGACGTTTTGTGAAAAAAATCTCCCTCTACAACCCCCCCCCCCCCAAAAAAAAATGGTCAGAGACATTTGATAGATCTATTTGTTGGCTTTATTATGGTAGTTAAATGAAGGCTGGTGGATGTTCCCTGACAAAGTTATGATTGTCTAAAAATGGTATCTCGATTTACGTAACTCAGTCACGCATCTTACGGAAAAGGGGACTCTATATGGCATACCACACATACATGCATGGCACTGACCACTGCACTGCATCGCCGTAGTCCGAAGGAATCGATCATACTTGTCAAAACGTTTTAGATTTTTCTAAACTCTCAACAGCCAATCTGACAATAAAAGTTGTAAAATTCAAAGTAAATTATTCAAAAAATACACAGAAGTCTCTTACCAGACCAAATGCGTCTGATTGAAGCTTACTCAACCAAAAAGAAATTCTGTGCCTGTTACCGATAGCTCGAGGCAGCTATGATTGGAACATATCGCAAAGAATGGTTAGACTTGCTTCCGGTAGACTCAACATTTCAAGGTGTTGCTGAAAGAATGCGGCCATTACTCCACCAAATATACAATAATCGATATCATACTTCACATTGTCTACTCAAAATCCTCATTATATGCACTAAATCTGGAAATATCACAAGACTTTCGCCTCGAACGAATGCCAGGCCCTAGCAAACAGGTATAGGTTTTAAAGAAAAATAGTTTTTCCATAAGTTAGACGAAAATTTCCCTCTGTGGATCCGAATTTCCTTAAATTTTCATGGCTACTACCGAAGAGTTGAATCTCTTAATGTTCTCATGGTAACATAAGAGTAAAAACAGGTAATCATCATTTACGTATAGAAATCTTTATGAAGAACTATCCAAACATCGCATGAACACAGCCCTTCAGCGTGATACCATGGGCTCGGGAAATGGAACCACTGAAAGAGAGTATGCCTTGATAGCATCCTCTTGCAATACTACGAAAAATAAATGGGCAAGAACTATTTGGTATTTTTAGCTGCGGGGCATAAAAAAAAATCCCACAGAAATTTTTGTTATACTTTCTCTATTTTTATAATTTAAAAATACATTAATATGAAATTTTGAACCACCACTCAGAAAAACTAAGAAGGCCTCTTTAAATCTATTTGAGCTGGCAACATTTTGCTCTGGAAATCGTGAGGTGCGCGTTTTACGTCAGCAATCAGCTGATATCAAGTCGTCTTCTTTCGAATATGTCTGCGCACATGCCAGCAAGCGAGGAAAATTTGAAATATATTATTCTTAATAAAGGTTTCATGTAAGGTCCACCAGGTAAAGATTATCTATAGTATTTATATGTATACTACACATATGTAAAGGGTCAAATGGCCACTATTGTTTCCCTTTAAACCATGGAACTAATACCCTTCGGAAGTATTACCCCTTTGCTGAAACACAGCTGTATATTATTTTAATATTTCACAGTGTTCGGCATCACGGGCTATTTTTGTTCGCTAACTTTAATTTGATTCTACGCACAGGTATACTAAAGAACACAGTAAAGTAACAATACCACGCTGTTTCCTAATTCCGTATGCGTATACGTACAGGTATTCTAAGAAACACAGTAAAGTACCATTCTACGCTGTTTCCTAATTCCGTTCTCTTAGAACTTTATGTGCATGACAATTTCCGTACGCGTGAGGGACAAGTTCAGCTAACATCAGACAGAAAAAAAAACTTAGTGCATAAACCAGTTTTTCTTGTCCTATGACATAAGACGGAAAAAACTGTTAGACCGGTTTACCCACAAACATCCTGGGAAAAAATGCCTCGTGTGTCTTCCCTTCACTGCAAACTCATGCGTTCAGCTTTTGAACACCAAAATGTAACAGATACAGAACGCTTCCTGGAGTTCAAAGCATATTTTGAACGCAAGTGTTAAGATTCTAAAGTCTAAACACTTTTCTCCATTTTTGAACCCCGGACGTCTATTTGAACACTTACCGCATTTGGACGCCTGACGCGTGTAGTGTTCAAATGCTGAACGCATAGTGTTCAAATTCTGAACGTCAGGTACAGCTCCTGAAGTATAGTGGCAGGACGGGAGGAATAGCCTAACACATTAAAATTATCAGGAATCTTTGCATTGGATAATGTATTATGACTCAAAATATACCTATCCTGAGACTTCATCTTTTACCCAGAGATATGCTAAAACCTCAGAGCCTCCGGGGGCTTCGTCCCCTGGGCCCTCACCAGGGTCCCCACCAGGGGCCCTAAGGCGGGCCCCTGGACCACAACCGTTTAAAAGTGTAGTGGTCTGACGAGAGGAATTGCCTAATACATTAAAATTATTATGAATTTTTGCATTTGATGATGCATTATGAACCAAAATATATCCATCATGAGACTTAAATTTTCACCCAGAGATATGCTGGAACCTCAGAGCTTCCGGGGGCTTCGCCCCCTGGGCCCCCACCGGGGCTTTGCTCCTGGACCAACCGGGGGTCCTAAGGCGGGCCCCTGAAATCCACTTGCTAAAGTTCTCGCTTCACGTTCTTTTTCACGCTACGCTTTACCAGATCTGTCGGCTTTACACCCCCCAAAGATGACACCTTCGCTACTCCCCTGTGTTCATGATTAGGTAATTCAAATGAGAACTATTACTGTTATAGCTATGCTTGTAAAAAATATAAATGTTTATCTATAATTTTTAACGCCAGACACAATTTGGAGGTATCGCACACTGTCTATTTAGTTTACGACGTTTTCGTATAGTTTGGTGTGCTTAATCAATGTGCCTCGATGACATTACACCTTTCCCATAATGCACCATTATCTCTGAGAAAATTATATTTCTTTGAAAATATTATCTTCCACAGGCTAAGTTAGGCTGAGATGCGCTTTTCTACTCCTGCAACAGACAAACGTTCTTTACTTTTTGAAATCGTTGAATCTAATGCCTGGCAAATCCTTCAAGTAAAACATTGTCTGGAGAACTGTGTCATTGTTCGGCTGTTAGTGTGAATAAGTGAAGAATAATTGAGACATTGCATCATGACAAAAAAGAGGTGCAAAGACTCACCAGCAAGACATTCCATCCCGCTCGGTACTAAAACACATAGTTCGTCACATCCACTGTTTAACCGTCCGAAAGAGCAATCTGTGGTTACTGTAGAGGAGAAAGACGCTACACTGAGATTCAGTAGGGGGCGAAAGCTTGTGCTTAATGTTAAGTTACAGTATATAAATAAAGTTGTTTAAAGTTACTTCACAATCAGAATATGAAATAAATATGCTCATTCCAAGGCATGGTTTAATAGTTTTAATGGTGTTTAAAGCACTGAGAAACAGATTTAAAGCTCCAGATTGTTAATAAATTATGGTGTGTTTGTATATGTATGTTGGTTCATGTTAACAATGCGAGTCTGGGCAGCACAAACTTCGTATTACCATAGCGACTTTGCTCTCTTCTCCGATTCCTGCATATTTCTTTTTTCTCTCAGACCGTTATGTTTTGTTTCAAAGGTTCGCTGGAATTGAAAAATTACTTTTTCATCGTCTACTAAAGTTTGTTTCAAAAGATATAAATCTATCTTTTATCAAGAATTTCAGAACTTTATTTTTTACTGAGTTTTAAAATTACGACCCTTGAAGACAGCACAGTATTCACGGAAAATGAAAGTGATTAGCACTTCGGTTGCAACAAAGATTCAATTCTTTTCCTCAAAGAATCGGTAACGGACAATTTATGCTACACTATATTGTGATTTGCCTATAATCTATAAAAACTAGGGAAAGGAAGCAGATTTGCCTTGTCACCTGAAAGAGTTGCTCTCAAAAGTGTTAGCAAGCATCTTTGTTGTCGGGATTAATATCAAAAGCAGACAACTTACGTTTTAATGCTCCTGTAGATGAGTGATAGGCAAGTCCGTGAAGCTTTGCTGGCACATCATTAACAATTACGGTTGTGGTATCCTTCTGAAAACTGCGATCGGCAACATTGATGCCTTTGGTAACCCAATCAGTCCAATATATGCTATCTTCAACAAAGACAAGACCAAAAGGATGAAATTCGGTCCCAAAAGCCTTAAGAAGTTCCCTCTGTGATCCGTCCAAGTTACATCTTTCGATGCGATTAAGTCTGGCATCTGCCCAGTAAAGCTTTCTTTCTACAAAAGAAGTAGTTACTTTTATTACGCATTGTTGACTTAGGAACTTTATATGACTAATTTTAACACGTATAAGAGCTAAACTATAATATGTTGTTAATAAGTCCTTTTAAACATTAAAATTAAAAAATTGAGATTTGGAGCATGTTATCCAGAAACATAATCCGCGGGAGTTTCAAATGACTGTTTGCTGTAGATACGGACAAACTACCACCGAAACTCTGGTTGTGGACAGTACTAGCATTAATGAAACCATAAATAAGCAAGGTATGTGGTATTTCACACCGATCCTCCGGTTTACAAATGTAATGGAAACTTTTTCCGCCCCTAGTTTGCACTGAGGTACAAGTAAACTTTAAGCAAGTGAAAATAAATTAGTGTTCTACGATCTTGCCTACTCCTCATAAGCCACGTGTCTGATCTGAATTTCTTCTGTTGGATGTTAAATGAACTCAAATATGATTACAAGCTAAAGTGAATAAAGGTAACCAACCAGTTTCATCCAGCGCTATTCCATTCGGCCATCCAAGGCCAAGTGAAACAATAATAATTCTGTTAGAACCGTCTCCAAAACTCTTTTCTATCTTGGGAAAACTACCCCAGTCTGACCAATAGATGTATCTGAAAACCAGGAAGAAATGCATTTGAAAACTTTTACCCATAAAATGTATAGCAGAGCGTTTTTGCGCAGTAGTTCAGATAGTAATTGAACTCTCCATGCACTATATAGAGTGAGACATTTGGGTACCCTAACAATTCATAATTTAAAGTGTACACATCCAACCGTAATGAACAAGACTGAATTTACTTTAAAGATATTATAAATGACAATTCATCCAATGTTACCCTTCGTTTGGTTGAACGATGATATCGCGAGGCTCATGCAGATTTTCTTCTACTAAAATCCTTCTGTAGGTTCCATCAAGCCTTGCCACACTTATCGTGTCCGTCCCTGTATCTGTCCAGTACATATTTCTTGTCACATAGTCAACAGCGATGCCATCTGGAACTACACAATTAGTAATAAAAATATTGCACTGTAAATAATATATAGGTTGAGCACTGTACCATTGACTGGTTTACTTTGTTAAGAATATATATATATATATATATATATATATATATATATATATATATATATATATATATAACCCTAAATGGTCACTTTGGGCGACACGGTAAAAAATGGTCACTTTGGGCGACAACCAGTTAATTAGATATATTTGCATATTCATGCAGGTAAAAATTAAACAAAAAATACCTTAATGATCTTCAGGAACACCTTTAAGTTAAATATATGTCCAATTACCTGTGTGACGTAGGCACAACGTTTTATTAAATAAAAAAGAAATAAATTGGTATTGCGCAATAAAGGTGTGTGCACCTAACGTACCAATTTATTACATGCATGATATACACCCCCAAATTTCAATAGTAAATTAATACGTAAAGGGATTCTAGTGCAACTTACTTATAGTAACCCCAAACAGAGGGCGCTAGGATACTTTTATATATTTCAAAACTTTTGAAATAACATGCAGGGAATGGTGGTTATAACGTTGTGAACATTTAGGCGACACGTATATGTACACCTAATGTCAATGTCGCCTAAAAGTACCATTTTTTCACCCGATATGTCGCCTAAAGTGACCATTTAGGGAAATATATATATATATATATATAGATATATATGTATATATATGTATATATATATATACGAAATAGCATGGTAGCGATATCGTGTTTTGCAAATAAAGAATAATAACAATAAGAGCAACGGTTATGCCTTAGCAGCCAACATTGTATTGAAAAAAGTTATGAACTAAAGCTCATCAATAAGCATACGCTGGACCATGGTTTGAATAGGGAACGGTCGCACTTGGGTGCTTTCAATTGCCTCCGATGAGCTACCAGCTTTTTCGTGTTTTACGTATAACTTTTTGTTTTGTAACCTTCTGGTAGTTAGTTCACTGTCTGACTATACGCTGAGGAAGAAGCAGGGCTTCGAAAATTTCGTAACTTTTTTCAATGCAATGTTGGCTGCTAAGGCATTACCGCTGCTCTTGTTGTTATTATTTATATATATATTTCTCTAATTCGGCACTTAGGGGGAAAGTTGTTGTTGAAAAGTCGACCTTAATTGGAAAAAAAAATTCGGGTGAAATATAAGTTTCGCCTTAACGTTTCCACACACTTTTTCTATAGGAATACGTAAACTTACAAGGACGCCCTCTTAGATTTACAAACTAGATGCCATTACTTCAAAGTTGTCAAATTTACGGACACCTAGCTGTTAACACGAACGGATGGCTGCCCATTGAAATAACGTTAATTATATTTTTAGACGTTAAGGGGAATTTTTTTCTTATGTATTTTATTATCTTTTTTTCGCCCTATGTACAAGCAGATATAACAATTTCCCCTTAAGGTGGGAATTAGCGTTATATATATATATGTATATATATGTATATATATGTATATATATATATGTATATATATATATATATATATATATATATATATATATATATATATATATATATATATATATATATGTATATATATATATATATATTAGGTCGAAAAAAGTGGTAATAAGTGCTAAGAAGTGCTTAACAGTTTGCAGAAAATTCCACGACGTTTTGGTTTTAAACCCCTCATCAGGTGGCAAAAATGCAACTGAACAACAATAAAATAGAAGTAGAGAGAACACACATTAAAATTGGGCACGTCCAGACCCGTTGTTAAAAGTGAACACGATGAGAAACCGCTGTATAGAGACCGAGTAAAACTAGTAAAACGTGGTCTCAACAAAGGAGAAAGTTAAGTAGAAGTGCCCAATTTTAATGTGTTTTTTACTTTTATTTCACTGTTGATCAGTGACTCTTTTGCCATCTGGTGAAGGGTTTATACCCGAAACGTCATGGAATTTTTCGCAAACTTTTAAGCACATCTACCACTTTTATCGACCTACATATTCCTATAGTGCTCCGTAGCACTTCGACCTTCATATATATATATATATATATATATATATATATATATAAGGTCAAAGTACTGCGTAGCACTTATGAAGTAGGTAGGTAAAAATAAAGTAGTAAATAGTGCTAAAAGTTTGTGAAAAATTCCACGACGTTTCGGGTTTAAACCCTTCATCAGGTGGCAAAAATGCAACTGATCGTTGACACGGCCAAACGTACAATTTAAAAAATACACAATAAAATTGGGCACGGTAAAATCCGACTGTAAAATCAAGTCCAATCTCCACTTTAAGACCACTGACTCTCACAACTACCTCATGTACCCTTCCAACCACCCCAGATCTTGTACCAATTCGATTCCTTTCTCACAACTTTTACGGGCCAGAAGGATTTGTTCCGACGACCAGGATTTCGCTAAAGTTTCCAAGCAGACTATTTCTTTCTTTGAACAACGCCAGTATCCACAAAGAGTGCTCTCTAATGCCCTGAAACGCATACAAGGAATTGATAGAGCCTCTGCCCTTGTCCCCAAAACTGACCATACACCCACCAGACGTATCCCGTTGGTCCTATCCTTTCACCCATCTGTAACCCCCATTGTACGTGCCATTTACAGGAATGTAGAGACCCTCCGTCATGACCCATCCACCCGTGACCATTTCCCTGATCCCCCCATCACGGCATTCAGAATTGAAAAGAACATATCTAAGCACTTGGTCCGTGCCTCTCAACCTCAAGCAGTAGTGCCTGACACCCCAGGAACTTTTCCTTGCAACCGTGGGAGATGCAATACTTGCCCGGTGGTCAGTTATGACAAAAACCTTTGCATTGTAGGTCCCAACAACAACCGGTTTAACGTTCATCAGCATTTTACCTGTACTTCAGCCAATGTTGTTTACGTTTTCGTATGTAAACGCTGTAATATACTGTACGTGGGAGAAACAAAACGTCGTCTTGCTGACCGAGTCACCGAGCACCTGAGGTCAATCAAACAGAACCTCCCAGGGTTCCCGGTAGCCACCCACTTCAATCCCCCGTCAACATGCTCGATCCGTGACTTGATGGTTTCGGCGGCCATCTCGTGTCGAGGTTCCGATCATGACCGCCTAGCTGCCGAAAACAGCCTAATCATGAAACTTGGAACCCTGTCCCCACATGGTCTGAACGTTAGACTTGAACTGTTATAACGCAGCAATTCCTGCATTTTTTTGACTTGTGGTAACCACTTAACACTGTCTGTTTTCCTAGCCGAGGTTTACCGTGCCCAATTTTATTGTGTATTTTTTAAATTGTACGTTTGGCCGTGTCAACGATCAGTTGCATTTTTGCCACCTGATGAAGGGTTTAAACCCGAAACGTCGTGGAATTTTTCACAAACTTTTAGCACTATTTACTACTTTATTTTTACCTATATATATATATATATATAGCACATAGTGATAAATTCCGTGCATTGGTATAGTATATATAAAATTTCAAAAAGAACAGTTAATGCCTTAGATACCAACATATTTGCACCATGTTTATTAGACGTACAAAATTTTCCAAGCCCTGCTACTTCATCAACATACACCAAAACTGCGCCAATACCAGCTCAGAACAGATTCTGACGAAGGCAAGTAAATGCACCCAAGTGTGATAATTCTCTATTAAGCCCATTGTTAAGGGTGTCAAGCTTCTTTATTAGTCTTAGTTCACTGGCTTTACGTTCAGAATCGGATCGAAATCCTCCTTTTATTAAGCAAACTCTAGCATTGTCAATGCCATGTCCAGGAAGGTTAAAGTGTTGAGAGACCGCTTGAAGCTGGGAATTTTTACTTAGGCTATTGTCTGTTTGTGGTTGTTGAATCGGAGTCGAAAAGGTGTTTTGGTTTCTCCTACGTAGTTACCATGGGGACAGATGCTACAAAAGATAAGGTAAATAACATTAGCTGAATTACAATTGAAGGGGCCTGGATGTAAGTTGATGTCGGTTCTCATATTTAGGCTGATTGGCGACCTAGTCTTTAGGTTAAATTTAATCCCATGCATTGTTTTGGTCGATAGCAATGATATGTATATTCTTTATCGATTGATGCGGTAAATTGAAATGGTTTGCAATAGGTTATTTTTAATTGCTGTCTTGTGCTGTGTCATTCTCATTCTAAGGGAGATTTTTTAATCCCCCCAAGTACTTCGTTCCACATAAATTACAGTAGATGAGATATCTGACGTCTTTCGAAAGACAATTGATCGTCTAATATGGAAAGTGCGTTGATTGTATAATATGGAAAGTGCGTGCAGTCTGATATAGCTCTGATAGTAATTAGTGGAACCAATCAGGGCGCACGTCTTTCATTTGGATGGGCAAGGCGAACAACGAAACTTTTCCTTGTTAGTCTTGACTGTGATTTTGTTCTGAAATTTTGTCCTTACCAAAATGTCCCGTAAATTGGGGGACGCGAAGAAGCAACGGAAGATCGGGAAAGATACACTTTAGACGAACCGTTCTCTGAAGTATGTGTAAATGTTTTTAAATGACTGGTAAGTGGTAGGGCTGGAAGGTACTCACTTACCAATGGCACTCCATTAGAATTTGGATGTCAATTTTTGTATGTCAGAGTGTAAGAATGAGTGGTATCTCTTGCCTTTTTGACGGCGTTTTTAATAGAACCCCGAAAGTACTCTCTACTTTGGAGGTCGCTGGACAGTTCGTTAGTTCGAAATTTAGAGTCTGTTTCAGAGGAAGATATTTTGATTTTTTTTTTTTTTTATTTTCTTTATGCGAAGTGCTTGGCCATGCGGAATATTCTTGGTGCAGTAAGGGTGGCAGCTGCTAGGTAGTAGGTAGTTGTGCTTATCCGTGAGTTTATTGAACAAGTCTGTTTTGAGTGAATTACTTTCTATGGTCACTGTTGTGTCTAGGAAGGGGACCCTGACTGTAGAGGAGTCGGCTTAGGGTTAAATTGTGGGGTGGTATTAATTAATATTTCCCACAAAAATTTTCATGGTATCTTCACCGTGGGGCCAGGGGCCAGATCATGAAGATATCGTAGATAAAACATAACCAAATTTGTGTTTCTCAATTTGTCGAGACTTGAATTCTTTCTCAAGGTTGCTCTTGAATAATTTGCAAATAAGGAAGCCATCTTGATTCCATGCCGATACCATGAGTTTGGAGATACTGGTGGTGGCCAAAGATGATATTGTTGTTTGTCATAATCAGGCGCATAGTTCACTTAAGTTTTTCTTAGTGGCGTTTTGCCGTGATGGGTTTGAAGGTGGCTTTACATGCGGAGAAGCCTTCTTCGTTTGGTATGTTTGTGTACAGAGAGGACCCATCAAGAGTGACCAGAATTGTGTCCTGCGGGAGATTTTGTATCTCACCAAGTTTGCGGATAAAGTCCGTGGTGTCCCCTCAGCATAAGAGGAGAGGGCACTAGGGACTGAAAAAGCAGGTCTAAAACTTTCGAGATTTTTTCCGTGGCAGTCTCGTTTCCGGATATGGATAGATCTGCGTGGATTACCAAGCTTCTGAATTCTGGGTACGACATAAAAACGGCCCGGTTTTGGATCTACCTGTAGGAGATTTGGACCAATTTCGGAGTTGATAGAGCCATCGCGAACCATTTTTGTATGGCCGCTTCCACTTCTTTGCAATTTCTGATGTGATCAGAATCGAGAAAATGGTAGTGGTGGGGATTGTTAAGTAATCTGTAGGCTTCCTTCCCGTAGAATTTGGTGCCCATTACAACAATTGCAGAACCTTTGTCGGTCGGCTTAATGACGATGTCGTCGCTTTGCCGTAGATATTTAATAGCCTGTCTTTCACTTTTTGTGGAATTTTTGCAAAAATCTAGGGGGAAGGTGTGATTCTTTATTTCCCCATCAATGGCCGACATGAATGATTTAAGTGGTGGGTTCCGGGTGCTTTCTGCTTTGATTTTGGGTGCTATGCCGTTGTCCGGAAGTGGTTGGTTTACGCTGTCTTCATCGGCAAAATACTCCCAAAGACATTCTTAGAGGTACATTATTCGTACAATTTTCGCATATTTTCATGTACTGCTACTGGTCGCTCTTATCGTATCAAACAACCGATCACATGTGCCTCTAAGAATGTTGTTTATCTTATCACATGTAAGAAATGTAATATTCAATACGTTAGTTCCACTTCTAATGAATTTAAAGTCCGGTTTCGTAATCATAAATCGCATGTGCTAAGAAAACCTGTGTTGTAGCTATTCATTTTAATCAAAACCACCATGAAATGAATTTTACCCAATTGAACGTATCACTGACACTGAAGAAATCAATAGGAAACTTCTAACCCGTGAAATCTTTGGACTACTCAATTACGCACCATATCCCCGTACGGCCTCAACAAAAGGAATGAACTCACCCATAGAAAGCGTATCAATTATGCCTCGTAGCTTTGTAGATAACCCTGTTAACTTTTGCTTGTAGAGATGTCAACTGAAGAAGGTCGAATGACCGAAACGCCTTGATATTGAATTAAATTGGAGCAGCAAAAGTTGTGTTTCTTGTTTCTGCAGTACACTTTTCTTATTATCATGATAGAAGCACCCTTGCATCCAGCCTGGATACTTTTACTGGGAGTTCATTGTTTGGGTTGCACTTTTGTATTCTTATATATATATATATATATATATATATATATATATATATATATATATATATATATTACAAATAATAAAACACATTCCAAAGATGACATAATAAGAGCACAGATATGATAAAAGAGCGTATATTTCGGACACTCCTGTGTCCTTCCTCAGCGCAAAATGGCAAGTGAAAAATTACAGAATTTTTCAAACTTAAAGACAGACTGTCATCACCCCAAAGTATACACGAAATATACGCTGTTTTATCACATCTGTGCTCTTATTATGTCATCTTTGGAATGTGTTTTATTATTTGTTATATTACATGGAGCATACGTGGATTTTCTCATATATATATATATATATATATATATATATATATATATATATATATATATATATATATTTATATATATATATATATATATATATATATATGTATATAGCAGTATACACTTGATACTTTGAAAGTAGTATAATTCAACTCTTGATCTAAAGTTCATCTGAAGAGGAACGAATTTGTCCGAAATATGAGCAGATTAAAATTTTTGATATTGTACCAGGCATCACCGAGTTTTTCTGTTTATTTTTGTTTACATATGCCAACACTGGACCACCCAATATCCCTACATATATATATATATATCTAGATAAATAGACAGATAGAGGGGATGGACGGATGGATGGATGGATGGATGGATGGATGGATGGATGGTCGGATGGATGGATGAATGGATGGATGGATGGATGGATGGATGGATGGATGGATGGATGGATGGATGGATGGATGGATGGATGGATGGATGGATGGATGGATGGATGGATGGATGGATGGATGGATGGATGGATGGATGGATGGATGGATGGATAGAGAGAAGACAGAAATCATTGGAGAGGGAATAGAGAGCGAAAACTGATAAAACATAACTGATCTTAATTCATTCGCTGTCAGCTATGATTTGCGTCTCATATGTTTTCATTATATATTGGAAAACCGGACCCTGTTCATATATATATACAGGGGCAGTATCCAGAAATTTCCAATACAGGGGGGCAAGGTTTGATTGACCGGTGTCCTGGGTTAGGGGTATAAAGGAAGGGGGTGTACTCCTCTTCTTTGGAAAATTTTTGCTTTTGGAAATTTTGCATTTTGAAGCGTTTTCCTTTTTTTGCCTCAACTTTTTCTCACGCATGACGGCCAATAGGGGAGACGCGCGCCTGTTGCGCCCCCGCCTGCATCCGCCACTGTATGTATATATATATATATATATATAAATATATATATACACCGATCCAGCATATTCTCAATCAAATCTTAATCGAATTTTACAAAATACTGCTGATCTTTGAAGTATGTTAGAATACCACGGTGAGTAAAAAGCTGTTTTAGTGACTGACATTTGTTCTTAATTGCTATACAAGTAATTTCTATTTTTAAACGTTGAAAAAAATATCCTCTGGGATCGTTACTTCATGCAAGCTAGAAACAAAGCGGGCTAACCTCCAATATTAGACATTGGAAGCATTTCCTGATTAGATCCATCGATACCAATTTTACCGATAAACTTTGATCCTACATCTGTGAAGTAAACCTTTCTTTCTATAGGATCAAAATCTACAGCTACTGGAATAAAAAGATCGAAGACTGGCATTTCTTCAGCACTGATACTAGATCGTTCCTGTCGGTAGATCTTCCGATTGCTTGCATCAACCACAATGAAGAATTCTTCTCTTGGAATTACTATAAACATACAAAAATTAACAATTAATGTCATAGGAACCTTCATTCATAAAGTGACGAAGGTAATTTACTTTCGATCACACTTACGAAGCATCTTCCTATTCAGGATATCACTACGTGACAAAATTTTAACTACATGAAATATAAAGGACGGACAATGCATCTGTTGTTGATATGTTTCACAATATACCTTTTCTTTTGATGAATGATAGGAAAATTTTAACATCACAATCATGAAATAGAGAACAGTAATTGCAATGAACACATCAGGCACTAGATGTGTTACTTTTTTTTCTTTTAATATGAAAAGCTGTTACGCCTTACCAAAGGATGCGGTTTTTAACTTGCTATTTACTGTTATTTAAAATATTGAAGGGGCTCATGAAGTTGATACTGAATATTTTGTGACGAGTTTTGAAGGAAATTGTTGCATGATAATGCTTCTAATTAGCCTCATTAGCTATTTGTCACTTCCCATTGTTACCGAAAACGTTAAAAATTGTAGTTTTTATGGGCTTAATTGCTTGTAGTTTGCGATGCTCATCCAAGCCATTGACAGACCAGCCTCTCTAGAAAATACAACATGTACTTTCAACTTAAAACCTGATCACAAAAGATGTTCGTGAAAGGAGTTGAGAGCCTGTCAGTCAAATTTGCTTAGGCTTCACTCATTGGTTGTATTTGAACAGGAGTTGCATATGATTAATACCTAATGGTAAAAATTGTCTGGTCATGAATTTTTAATAAATCATTTTGATCATTAATGAAACCATCATTTCTGTTGTAGTTGTGTGTTAGATGTTCAGATTATCTTAGTTTGATCCTTTACAACCAAGATGTGAGTAAAATTCAACAGGTGTGACAAAAGAATTCATGAAATTCAGAACCAACTTTAAAGCATCAAAGAAGCTTTACCTTGTTTGAAGGTTGCTCGAAATCCGCTAGCGCTTATAACGTCATTAGTTACAAACACAATTGCCATTGCCCTACCAGTTGAACGTACTGTTGATGGATGGGCTGGCCAAGAAATTTTTGTTCCACACGAGGGAAATACAAGCATAGGAGGGTTAATCGAAGTACCATCGAATACCTACAAAAATAAATTAAATAATTAAATGTGGTGATACTCAAAGCAGGTTTTCATCCCTGAATACTCATAGTTTTCACTCTTGATCTGACCTTAGTTGATAGGATGCCAATTTCAGACCTTATCCTAAACTGGAAGCCATCCGAAGTCGCACTCCTGATAAGTCCTTACCACTTTTATTCAGTCCTGGACTAATCTCACCTAACAGTAATGATTGCCTAACCACAGTAACATTTAAGACAGTGCTAGCACGTGAGGCCCGCCCGTCATATAAATTCCAAGGCCAAAAAAAAAAAAAATAATAAATCAATAAATTTCCAACAAATTCTGACTTCGTTTTGTGTGTGTGTGTTTTTTGTTTTTTGTTTTTTTTTGTTTTTTTTGTTTTTTGTTTTTTGTTTTTCTTTTTACTTTTCTCAAGTTCAAGGACTTTTGGAATGATTCTCGCAGGTGAAGAAAAGATTCGTTTTTCGTTAGACGCTCTTTTTAGCTCAGCTGAAATCTTTCAGCTGAGCTATTGCTGTCGTGCACGGCAAACGTCTGTCACCATAACATTTGCGTTTAAGTGCCTGGCATTTCGCTGTTTTTTGTTAGATTTGGCTGAAATTTAGTAGAGATGTTAGCAAAAGTGATATCTGTATGCTGCGACTCTTTTTGATTAATTTGACCGCTATTTGACCTCGGGAGGGGCTTTGTTTGAAAACGTAAAATTCCCTACTTGTCTTTCAGTTTTGCACTAATCTTGATAATATGTTTCATATAGATAGTTCAATTTGTGCTGAACAAAAGTTAAATTTTTTTTCGCTTCTGCAATCATTAAAGGCATGAAAACAGCACTTTTTGAACAAATTCTGGGGAAGTCTTCATGTACATCGAGAATCCCAGTTGTTATCATTTGAGAGACTGTACAACGAAAAGAGGTACAAAAGTATACTGAACATATATAAATGTACAGGACGTCTCGTGCTTAATCGTGCGGAAGTGTTTGCTCAAAGTGCAGTGTATCGATTTTTGAATACCGTACTTTGGCTACCCCACTATGTCAGACTATGTTTGCTCAGCTTTTTGCTTTCCAAACCAGGGATATGACATGAATAAGGAATATACCGTACAGCCTACTATGGAGGCGTAACGTGCGCATGTGGGGCTGATCTCATTCAGGCGTTAATTAATAATAGACTAGCTAAATTGGTTGGATGGTTAGGCCTACTCGAAAAGAAATAACGGACGTTTGAAAGTTGTGCAACTTCTTGCGAATATGTGGCCTTGTGCGAAACAGTGGTATAAGCTAGGCCTACACATTTTTGTGTTGAGGCAGAAACAAGTATTCAACTTAGCCTGATGTCTGAATGGTTTTAGGAGTTTGGCTTAAAGTGTAAAGAGAATTTATCCAGTCGTCTCAAGTTTCAAGTTACTTGTAAACATTACCTTAATCTTTCAAATCTTCTTGTATTTCCTTCACAAACATTCTTCTTAACATTTCTGGACATAAAATATTTAGTATGAAAGGTAAACAAATGACTTATCCTTCCTTAATAGCAAATTAGTTTATATTGTCACATGAAGGAAAGAAGGTACTCGTGAACTGGGATGCCGGCGCGGGGTACACTACTTCAAGTTAATGTGAATGTTGTCTAGGAAATGTCGTAAGAGGAAAGAGGAACCCACCCCTTTCTTTTAAACAAAGAACATAGCACGTTGATTGAAAATACAATGCTTCATATAGTTTAAGCTTGTCGGTTGTGCTAATATTCCAAAAACAATTTTCGGTTTTGAAAATGAAAACGTGCTTTTTGAAGGCGTGTGCCATATGTCAGTCTCGGAGCCTGCAGGAATTGTGCAGCTCAGGCTTCTAGTCAAGCGGGCCAAGGGGGCGAATCCCTCTCTGAAATTTGTTCGCCCCCTAGCAAGTTTTCAAGTTGCCGTTGGCTTAATGGCATTTGTATACATTTGGCCCCCTTAAAAAATCGTTAGCCCCTGGAAGCGGGCCATTTCGCCCCCATTCAGTACCTTGTCAGGCTACGAGCCTGGTGCAGTCACATAGGCGTCGACACTGCAGGAACCACCCCAGTCTTGATCTCCGTTGCCGAAAGCCCCGCCATGTTGTTAAGGGGAAGCCATAGCCTTAGACTTAGTATAAGTGTGCATATTTTCCCAATGCTCTCTATGAACTGTAGTTACCCTCCGGCCTGTTGCAACACATTCACCGGTCCTTAAGGCGATCGACGATTTATACCTGGTAGATCCCACTCATAAAAATGTTATGCAGTAAAATAATTTTGTAGGGGAAAACGGGACTAAAGAGTACTCAGAGTTAGGCGCGTAAAGAATTTAATTTAGAAATTATCCATTTACATTGAGCAATTGAGCAGTTTTGGTTTTTCCAAATCATAGTGGCAACACGCATTTGAACTTTTGTACCTGGAAAAGTTCAAGGAATATCTTTGGGGCAAAATATCGCTTTTAAGACCTTTAACCATTTGTAAAATTTCTTTATCGGAAGTTACTATCTGGGTCTAATTATGGAAAACAAATGAGGTCTACAAAGCAGCACACTGACATTCATTATTTGTATACTAACATCTGTGCAGTATATAAAGTTAACTTTGTGTACCAGATTTAGTCTTTCAGAGACTTCGGGAGTTCAATACATATTTCATTGCATTTAGTTTATATTTATCTCTTTGTTTTCTAACGTACGTATGAGACGTTACAGACCCAACCAAAATATTGACTGCAGACTTTTAGGTTAACAGGAAAAGCTGAGCTTCGGCAACATTGTTGCGCTTGTTTCATACCTTACCAACAGGACTGTGACAAAGCCTGAAAGCTGTAATTCACTCTGGGACAAAACTTCTACGTCAGATAAATGCAACTATGTAATTGATTTAGTGTTTTTGTGTTTGACAACTACGACAGTAAAGTCAGAGAGTCGAATAATGATAGAATATCAACTTTTCAAAAATATAACCCATGGACCTAGCCACAAATGTTGAAGTATTTGGTGACTTTATGTAAATACATTAGGCTAATCCGATGCAAAAGCCACTGAATGTATGATTGATCATTCAGTATATATGTAGTGGCTTATTGATTCATTGCCGTAGGCAGGCAAGGAATCTATGCGATGGTGATGTCGTGTGTGTGTGTGTGTATGTGTGTATGTGTGTGCACTCACAGATACCTCCTTGGCGGGACGTAGGCAGCCGGCGAGAGCTAAGCTCTCGCACGCCTTTCGTAGCTCACGCGAGGCTCGAAACTGGCGTAGCTGCCCGAGAATTCCGTCACTGGAATGAGAAGTCTCGCGCGGCTGCACGTGCCTGCCTTGCGAGCAGCCCGCCCTCCAGACACGTACGTCTACCGGGTGAGTTGGAGGTCAGCCAAGCTCATGGGGAAATCCCGTGAATTCCTTACCGGGTCCTGTGTACGTGTACCGGTAAGGCAGCGAGGGTGCGTATGTGCGTGTGGGTATGTGTGTGTGTGTGTATGTGACGCCGAGCTTGTAAACACGATATCTCAAAATGGCAATGACCGACACTTTTCATATTTGGTATGTAGATTTGTCATGTTAAGAGAAAGAACCCTACTGTTTTTGGTGGTGGTCAAAGGTCATTTGAGGTCACCAGAGGTCAAATACTGAAAACTTTGTAAACACGATATCTCAAGTTAGCAATGACCGACACTTTTCATATTTGGTGTACAGATTTTTCATGTCAAGAAAAAGAACCCTATTGTTTTTGGTAGAGGTCAAAGGTCATCTGAGGTCACCGGAGGTTAATCTGCGAAAAACCTTGTAAACACGATATCTCAAGATAGCAAAAGCCAACACTTTTCATATTTGGTATACAGATTTGCCATGTCAAGAGGAAGAAGCCTGCTGTTTTTGGTAGAGGTCAAAGGTCATTTGAAGTCACCAGAGGTTAATCTGCGAAAACCTTGTAAACGGCTTGTAAACACGATATCTCAAGGTAGCAATGACCGACACTTTACATATTTGGTATATAGATTTGTCATGTTGAGAGAAAGAACCCTATTGTTTTTGGTGGAGGTCAAAGGTCATCTTAGGTCACCAGAGGTTAAACGGCGAAAACCTCGTAAACACGATATCTCAAGATAGCAAAAGCCGACACTTTTCATATTTGGTATACAGATTTTGCATTTTAAGAGGAAGAAGCCTAGTGTTTTTGGTGGAGGTTAAAGGTCATTTGAGGCCACCCCAGGTTAAAAGCCGAAAAGGCTCGTAATCAAGCTATCTCAAGATAGGAATGACCGACACTTTTCATATTTGGTATATAGATTCATCATGTTGAGAGGAAGAACCCTATTATTTTTGATGAAGGTCAGAGGTCATTTGAGGTCACCTGAGGTCAAAGGCCGAAAAGCTCGTAATCACTATATCTCAAGATAGGAGTGACCAACACTTTTCATATTTGGTATATAGATATGTCATATTGAGAGAAAAAACCCTATTGTTATTGTGGAGGTCAAAGGTCATTTGAGGTCACCAGGGGTCAAAGACCGAAAACCTTGAAATTGGGATATGTCAAGATGGGAATGGCGGATATAGATTTGTCATGTTGAGAGGAAGAACGCTATTATTTTTGGTAGAGGTCAAAGGTCATCTGAGGTCACCAGAGGTTGAGTTACAGAAACCTTGTAAATGGCTTGTAATAACGATATCTCAAGATAGCAATGACAGCCACTTTTCATAATTGGTATATAAATTTGCCATGTTGAGAGGAAAAACCCTATCAATTTTGGTGGAAGTCAAGGTCATCTGGGGTTACCAGAGGTCAAAAAACAAATATTTCCCAAGAATTCCCAAGATTGTCATCTGGGGTCAAAAGCAACATTTCCCAAGAATTCTCAAGATTGTCATCCGGGGTCACTATAGGTTAAAAAGCAAAGTTTCGCAAGAATTCCCAGTACCATCATATGGGGTCATCAGAGGTCAAAAAGCAAAATATCGCAAGTATTCCCAAGATTGTCCTCTGGGGTCCCAAGAATTCCCAAGATCGTTATCTGGGGTTATCAGAGGTCAAAAAGCAAAATTTCCCAAGAATTCCCAAGATTGTTATGTGGGGTCACCAGAGGTCAAAAAGCAAAATTTCCCAAGAATTCCCAAGATAGTCATCAGGGGTCACCAGAGGTCAAAAAACAAAATTTCCCAAGAATTTTCAAGATCCAAGATCCATTGGAGTTGAATTCCTTCCAAGACACTTTCGTTTTTCTTTTTTGTTATATTTGGTGGGGTTCAAAGTTCATGTGAGGTCAGCAGAGGTGAAATTGTTAAAATATCGTAAAATGATGTAGTCAAGGAAGATAAATTTGAGGGATAAACCTCAGTACAACAAAGCATCCCCATTCGGCAAGGAATCACTAAGCCCTTAGGCTTTCTGGTTTAGAATTTGTACAACAGTGGTGACGGTAGGATTTCCCGACAAGTGGGCTAGCCTCCTTGACGAGGGGAGGAGAAAGAGCGCTGAAAACTTTCAAATCAATGTTCCCGAATATAGCTTGTGCATGTTCATTACCAACATCAAGGTCGAATGGTGTCACAGGATGACTGTCATAACATATATTTTACATAGCATACCAACTTGACGTACCAACTTTAGAGCTGATTTTGTGTTTTGTGGAAAATGTAGAAATCAATGGATCATCTCGTGCAGCACGTTAAGATATTCATAAAAGAACCTGCCTCCATCGAGAGCCAAAATAAGCTACATACCTGAGCTGTTGCCCTCCAACAGAAATGACACGCATGTTATGGTGAGCGCACGTCGCGATCGGTTGTTTGAATAAGCTTTTATAAGTCGTTTATTGTTTGCTATCAATCGACAATATCGACAGCAATAAAACAGTTCAGGATATGGGATTCCTCACATTTAAAAATTGTCTGATCAACTGGCCCTTGGTGGGGATCAAGGGCAACGCCTCATTGGAATAACAACTGAAAAAGCCCCCGGAAGCTCTCGCATATTAACAAAATCGTGGGAATTAGAATGAAGCATGTTGCTGTCTTCATTGAAGCCCATGAACCGACTACAATAATAAACATTTATAGTTTTTCGTCATGATAGAGTAAATTGACTAACACCCAGTGCATCTGATTATTGCCTGTTGGTTTATAGGATATAAGGATGGTAGGGTGTGCAATTGGAGATGTAGAGTGATAATTCTACTCCAGTCCTCGACAAGAAGTCATAACGGAGCAACTCAGTAGCATAGCAAAATGGATTGGGCGACGGGCACTGAAGGTAAGGCTTTTATGAAATAAGAAAAAAAAATTCGTCAGTGCCCTCCCTCATTGCACATTCATCTGGGGCTATTATGATTTGTGCGTGTTAAAAATGCCTTGAGCTATCTTTAAATGGCATTCAAAGCACACTAAACAGATCAAAAGTAAAATCTAAATCAACCCCGTATTTTTGAAGAAGGATTGTTTTTAACTAATTGGAATGATTCCCTAACGAAAATGGAAAGATTTCCTGAAGGAAAACATCCCTGCCCCACCTTTCACTATCCTAAGATAACATGCCTTGCATCGTATCAACCTATCTTGCCTACGCCTTGGATTCCCGAATCATTTATCATAGGCTGTAGTTGGACAAAGGTAATAAAACGGATTGAAGATGACAGTTCCGACCGTTATAACAAAACCTAAATGTGAGCTGTGTCTGTCTTGATTGGTCACTCCCCTAAGGGGTTTACTATTTAACTACATGCAACCATGGTATGATACAAAAATAAGGAAGCTCTACAGCGCGTGAAGAGCGCAGGAAATTGTAAGGATTAAGCTGCACTCCTTGAGAGTAAAAACTGTACCAAACTATAAACATGCATACACGTTGCAAAGATGAGAAAACAGAAATCTTATTGGCCAAATTCCAGCCTTCACATGCATTCTCTGTACTGGGATACAAAAGGTTGAAGTTTACTCCAAGGAAAATGGTCAATTGCGAAATAATTTGTATTACCACTCTCCCACTATTCAAATAATATTCTTTGTATTCATTATTTTTCTACAGCCGCTCCACCTTGTTCCAAAGAGGAAACCCACTTTACCGAAGGTTTACGAGATTGAAGGTTCGCTAGACTGGGGTGACAGTGTTCTTGTAACAGGATGAAAGAATTCATGAAGCATTTTGAATAGGCTGAAATGGTACTAGCAAGGGCTAGGAGGTATTTCGACACATTTGATTAAAGAAAATTTTAACTGTACTTTAATTGTTTAATGTGGTATTTTCATGCTGGATAGTTAATTTATGAGATATTTGAGCCTGGTAAGGAGATTAATACCTCTGTGAATTTGTATTTTGTGTTAAATTTTCAAGGCATGGACAAGAGTTGGGGTGTATTTGTAAACTATTCAATTTGGGTTGCCAAATGTTTTATTGGTTATTGTTGGAAGCAAGAAGCCGAAAGACGGTTTATTTGTAAATGGTGACGAGTTGAGTCAAGTAGGCTATCATTTCATATGACCGGAATCGATGGAATCATTAGACCTTATATCTATTTGGCAATTTTATGTCCAAATAGGTTTTCGGCCATTTAATGACGGGTTGGGTGCGGGTGCGGCAGACTACTGATGGACCTGTAGCCGAGGCCAAGCCGTGTCGGCGCCGCAAGAAAAGACATCTGGCACCGGTGGTGTATTTGGCATTATTCGTCATCACTTTTACCGTTTCAACGTTGCGTTTTGTTTATGTCAAAAACCCAGGAGAGAGTGACTATATGAACACTGAAATAAGAGGGGAAATTTCGAAATAAATGGATGAGAGTATTGAGCTGTTAGAAAGTTGAATTAGAAAGTATTGAACTGAGAAGAGAGTGAATATGGACACCAATAAAAGGAAGGATTTCGATATCAGAGAAGAGATTAAGTTGTTATAGAGTGAACGTTGGATGAGAAAGTATTCAACCAAGAAGAGGGTGAATATGAACACTGAAATAAAAGGAAAGACTACGATATAAAGGAAGAGTTTATTAAAACAGTTATAGTTTGAACGTTGAATTAGAAAGTATTGAAACAAGAAGAGGGTGAATGTGAACACTTTAATACAAAGAAACATTGTGATATCAACGAGGAGATTTTAATGGGGAAGGATTTGTGTACATATGTAAATACAGTTTTAATTTTGGACAGGACACATTGTATGCCTGATTCACTTTATGTGAATTGCAAAATCTTAGCTAAAAGTATGAGGACCCGTGTGACAGCTTGAATATTATTTTTTGATTAAGAATATTACTCGCACGTCACAAGGGGATATCAATGGACGGCCATTTTGAAATGCCGCCGTACAACATGTTTTTCATTCGGCTGAGGGAAAAATTGTGAACTTTTGACAAAATCATGAAAGTTGGCTAACAGGTAGGATATTATTGAGTACGTTGATTCAAATAGAGCTAAGTACCCATCGCTGCCATTAGGTGACCGGCCGCCATTCCGAATTTAAAAATGGTTGCCATTTGAATTCAGTAATTAGGTAATTTTAGCTTATGTGCATTATGACTTATAAACCAAGGTTTGACCATGTTCATTTTGTGGGATCTTTTAAATGGTTATCTTGGTTGTTGAACATTGCCACTAATTTATAGGAAGGGTCCGGAGTGACCGAGGGACAAGGCTAGGTACAACTCCACCGCCTCCCTGCGTCACTATGTAAGAAGTTCATATGTTTTGCTTAGGGAGGTCCCTTACGCAGGTATGGAGTAGGGCTGAACATAAGGCCAGACTACAATGACGATTTGTAGAAACGAAAAGCTGCAAGGCTGCATCTCCATTTCAATAATAAGAGAGCCATTTTGTCCATGAAAGTACCAAAGATTTGTAGAAACGAAATACTAGGAGTTTTGAATCCCCACCCTCGGCCTGAAAAAAAGGGGTCAAAGAGAACCAGACACTAGTGTTGTCCTATCCATATTGGGTTCTAGACTGCAATCTCGTGACTCCTACATGGAGTATTCATGCAAGCTTAAAATACATCGTCACATAGCCTATACCATAAGAATGGATTTGCACAGGAAAGTGGCTTCGCCCGCAACAGGTGCTTAGCTAGACAGCCGCCTTGCCTGGATAGGAAAAAGAGGGGCCTTACTCTAAAAACTATAAATATAGGCTACGAATTGCAACATGTCACATTGCTTTAATTGACTTTACAAATCTAGAGGTTAAAAAAATATTTTCCTCCATCAGAACAGTTCTGCTGTTACATTTAATTGCATGTTGCCGATGTAAAATTACAGTAGGGAGCTTTCCTATAGGGAGTGGTTCTGCGAAATAAGCAGCCTAAATCCACTGGATTTCAAAAGACTCACAAACACTGTTTTCGAAGGGGCATTAGTCCCATAGCTAGCTGGCTCTGTGCTTGTTGTTTCCCAGACAATTGCCTCACATTGAGGAAAAGTGCGAGTGTTTGGCGACGGCTGGCTAATGGTCAGAAGGGACTCTTGGTTCTTGGGTGTCATACCAGATGGATACAATGTGGAGTTCACTTCAGCACATTATTTAGCGCATGTGTGGGGAATTATTTCCTCGAAAGGGTTATATTGATAGTAATAATGCCACTTGCGGGGTAGTGGTTCCGTATTTGGCAAGTGAAGACAAAGCTTTCCTAGTATGATGCTTCCATCCAGAGTCTCCAAGGTGCAGGCCCTGATGACATCTGATAGCCTGCTCTTGGAGTCACTCTTCTCTGAGGAATAAAATGAAACTGAAATTGTTCAAAAATGCTCCAGAAGTTCCTCCTGTTTTGTTTTTCAACTTCACCAAGGTCGCAGAGAGAGGCCTCTCAAGACTTCTCCTGATTTTGTTTATGACATCTAATTTTGTTGTGTCGGGCTGCTACTGTAGAAGCACTGCCCAGGGCTTAGGTAACTGCTCACCTGGATTGAGCGGAACCAGAAATGAGTATCTGCCGCTGCCGTTTGAGCACCCTCCCACCTGTGCCGCTGGTATAATGTGTTATATAAACACACATGGTCTTAGAAGGTTAGAATATTATTGAAATAAATATCCCTAATGTAGCACAGGAAGTAGTTTAGAAGGAAAAATAGTTTTTCCCCTGGATCCTGCAAGCTTGGCCAGGAATTATTTGGTCATTTCCAGGTGTTATGGATGACATAAAGCATATGAGAGGAACACTATGGATTAAGGAGTTCTGGGGACCCTGTTTGTATTTAAGATCTATAATTGCAGTGTTCGCTGTAAGCTCCAACTATGTCTCCAATTGGGCAATATTGCATCTACAGACATGGGTTCCGTGCAACTGGTAAAGTTGCAGGGTTTACACAACATTATTCTCATCATTTGGGAGTACAGACCATACATTCGTCATAGTAAAAAAAATTATTTTATACATACAACGCCATTAATACCATAATTAGTGCATTGGCAGCGTAGAAGCAGTATGGAAATTACTAAAACCTTAAGGTAACACACCCCCTCTTGTATGATCAGTAATGCTTTAACTTGTGCTCCTTCATAATTTCCCCAAGAGGACACATTTGGACATTTTTTTAGATAAGTTACCAAAAGAAATCTTTTGTAACGTTAATATACAGGAAGAGTAGATGAGGCATCGTTGCGAAAATGAGGTCAGTCGTAGCAACTTTGAAGAAATTGTATGCTAAGAAGCTAGCGACGGAATATAAAGCTTTGATTAAGTGATGAGACCTGGTCGAGGATAAGAAAAGTTTGTGCCTTCTGGCTAGAAAAAGGTCTCAGTCATTGTATATATGATAAATTGAACTGCCGTGATATGGCAAACGTGTTGTCTGTCTTGGGAGAGGACTGTTTGTTTCTGACGAAACCTGCTACAAGGATGCAAAGCTACTTAACTTTTGGGATTTAGAGTTTCAAGCTTGACTTTATTGACTTTTTTGAGGTATGCTATAGCTAGCTTATGGCGGCAATCCTGAATCAAAATATGGTGACTAAGTGATAGCATTTAGGAAATGACCATTTGATGTAGCATAATTTTGAACAATAACCTTTTCAAATCAAATAATTGTAATGCCGTCAGAATCATGGCTACAAAACTTACATATATAATGGCAATTTTGGATACAAAATAACCGTCGCCTTTGACCCTGTTCCAACCGTTAGACATTATTCTTAATCTCATATTTTACAAATATTTACATTTTAATTATCTAGACGCTGAGATACCCTAGTTAATAGATTCCAATGGCGGTCATTTTAAAATTTAAAATTTCGGCCAGTCACGTGATGGCAGCAATAGGCACTTTGCTTTATTTGAATCAGCCTACTCAAAAGTATCCTACCTGTTAGCAAACGTTCCTGATCAGGTCAAAAAGTTTACAATATTCCCCTCAGCCGAATGAAATACATGTCGTATGAAGGCCATTTTGAAATCAAGATGGCCCTCGTTTGACCCCCTTCTGACAGTCGGGTAATACTCGTAATCACAAAAATAGATTCACAAACTCTAAAGTGTAGGTATCGACATTTCAGTCACGTGTCCCTGTTGTCTGAACGCTGAGATACCCTAGTTGAGAGATTTCATGGCGGCCATTTTTAAATTCAAAATGGCTGCCAGTCACGTGATGGTACCGATTGGTACCAAGTACAATATGAATTAGCATACTTGAAAGTACCTATGAGGAAACATTCATTATTTAGTCAAAAAATTAACAATTTTACACTCAGCCAAAAGAAATACATGTATGGTGGCCATTTTGATTTCAAAATGGCGCCCGTTTGATCTCTTTTGGACCATCGAATGATATTGGTAATCACAAAAAATGGATTTTCATGTACTAGAAATGTAGGTATCGACATTTAAATGACATTTGTATGTTGTCTAGACGCTGAGAAATCCTAGTTAATACATCACAATGGCGGCCATTTTTAAATTCAAAATGTAGGCCGGTCACGTGATGGTAGCGATGGGTACAAAGCATAATATGAATCAGCGTCTTAAAAGTATCTGTGAGGAAATTTTCATGCTTTTGTCAAAAAGTGCACAATTTTTCCCTTAGCCGCTGTACTAGTTGTCTGCATTCGATAGTGTAAGTTGGAATGATACGCCCTTGACGTAATATGCATAAGGTCTATTCCAGTCAAACAAGGTGAGCGCTCAAAGTTCGAAGGCGGACATTAAGGGGTTTATGGCTTGTAGAAATCTGATACCTTGAATAACATTCGTAACATGCCAGCAGGGAGTTGCTCTTTTTCAAATAGCGACTGGTGCCAGTGATGACAATACTGGTTTCAGTTCACTCGTACCAAAAATTTATTTAAAAACAAATACTTTTTCCGTCCAAGGTGATTGTACATTTTATCCCGTTGTAAAAGCTGTTCATTCAAAGTTTCGTTCAAAGTAAAAATACGATAACTGTGAACTGAATTATGAACTGTGAAGAACTTGGTGTACTGTCAGTGTCATTCGGAGGTGAACTCAAAGCTCCGTGCTAGTGTTCCCACTCTTTTAATGCCCAAGACTTTTGGGAATTTTCCCTCTTGATCTTTTGCTGCACAAGGGCCTTATGGAAGCTGTTACGAGGTACTAACCAAATTCGAGGGAAACTCAGATTCTGCTTCGCAGTCTCCGAGTCGAGTCTGCCAAGGCCTCCAGATGGTTCTGCAATCTTCTTATAGCTCTGCTTCCACAGTACTTCAAAAATGTTCTCTAACTGAATTCTTCCACTTAAGGATGCATCTAGAACTGTGCTATTGCCTGGAAATATTGAATTTAGCAATGATCACCTCTAGAACGTTCTTTTCCATGAAGTCTTCTGCAATAATTGCTTCACGAGAGAATATGCTAGAATGTGAAAATTCTAGAGTAACTGGTTATTTGTATAGAAGAGAGCTTTCGCAACATAGGATTGAGAGATTAAGTTCCAATTAACAACCAAGCAGTACTCGTTGTGGAAGTCCATATATTATACCAGACGAAACCGTTATTCTGTATATACCGAGATTTCACTCGCTATCATTCATCGTTATTACAACACTCATCATCTCATCATTGGTGAACTGCCTTTCGTTCGAGAAAAGCCTTAACTACAGACACCAGTCTTGAACTCCTTAAAAAAGAGAGATAATCATTTGCCACGAACTTAAACACCGTTTAGCGTTTCGAGGACGTCCCATTCGTTTATCGCAGGACCAATTCCACTACTGTAGCCGATACTACAAAGTATCCAATATAGCACCATTTTGCATCCCAGTCCTCTTCCCAAAGCAAACCTTTTCCAAAGGGGAGGGGTACACCCCTTCCCTTAAGCCCTACCCCAGGACAGCGATCAATAAAACCTTGCGCGCCCTCTATTGAAAATTCCTGGATACGCCCCTGACCTCAGCGTTTGCAAAGCCTTCACCTCCACTTACGGAGCTGAAGAAACATTGTCATGATCATAGCCCTGCTTCGCTCACTTGTGGAGACTTTCCACGTCTCTGTATGGCAAGATTTGCCAACATTGAAAGGAAATTTTCGCCCGCGTTGAGCGCATGTGCATATGTATAGGACCCATTCTTTAATTTATCTGTAGAGGGCTTGAGATATCATTCCCTGCGGTTCTCGCAAACTGCCATACTCTGGTGGCACAACTGCCAACAAACATAATCTTCGCCGGTGCGGCCCTTTGCGGTGCCGGTGCCCCCCCCCCCTGTTGCCCCCATGTCAGAATTCCTGGCTACAGGCCTGAATAACAATTCGAAATACCTTAGGGTAGGTATAAGGTTTAGAATAGGATTTTGACTAAGGTCAGGATTAGTTTTTGAGGTAGGGTCTTTGGTCAAATAAACGTTCGATCTACCAAACCCTGCCCGTTGCAAGATGTGATTACTGCTTTTTTCTCTAAGATTTTCTTTTCCTTCTTTTATTTCTTTTTCAACCATTTAACTTCTATTTCAACCCGTGTTTACTCTTTTCATTGTTCAACCTGTACTTGGTTTATCTCTTTATCAGACTTTTACTCTCCAGTTTTACGCCTTTTGTGTATCTTTTGAGGTCTCAAAGTGTTTTAAGAATTTTTGTTTTCATCAATATTATAATTATTGTACTCTTGTGTTATACTTTTAGTCCAGTTGTGCTGCTGTGTACTTTAGCCTTCACTTTTATGTTGGTATTGCCTTGTATTGATGTTTGAACTGACGGCGGGAAAAGATGATTTTCCCTTTTTTAAATGGACAATACATCGGTCGTCTATCTATCTTTTTGTTGTAAAGTGACTTATGACATCATGCAACTACGTCATTGCATGATGCAAAACCATCCAATAGAAAAACCGGATTCCCTACGGGAAACTCCTTATAACTAATGAGACATCAAATAGATTTTTTTTTCGCCGAGAATTTTTTTTTTTTTTGGAAGATATTCGCGGTCGGAATCGTGATACTACTCAAATGATCAAAAACGTTATTAAAACATTCTTGTATACTGGAGAGAGTAACTTTAAGAATAACACCTAAAAATCAGGATTCGGTTAAACGAAGTTGGTGCGCTACCTTGTTTGAAGCAGACTCCTTTGGGAGTAATGTTTGGTTTCGCCCCTTTGCTCTTCGCCAGACAGTCGAGGGGACTTTTGAAAAGTATTTTTAAATAGGCTACATCGGTTCTGGGCCTTTTGGCTAAGATCATGGGTAGTGTCTGTTCTTTTCAGCCAGTCTAGAACGGGACCACGGATGACAGACCCATGACGTAGAGATCTGAAGGTTTTGAGGTTGGTCCAGGGGCGGCCTGAGCAGTCGGGCAACCGGGCACTGCCCGAGGGCCCACACTGTCATTTGGAAATTTTAATGAAAATCATAATTAATATCTGTATTTAAACATAACACGATCTCTTTACTTCAATTAAACATTAGACTTTTTGGAAAGTTAGCTTTGTTTATGTGAAGACTGGTATTGAGTTGGTAACCAATGTGGGATAGGTTGTGGCCATTATAAGTAGTGTGAGGGAAAGTTGATTCAGGTTGGGAAGGAGGAGGGCCCCATACCCATTTTCCCCGGGGGACCCAGTTCATTGTCAGTCCGCCCCTGGGTTGGTCATGTTCAGTCAAAGTTGTCTTTTGGGGACGTAGCTCCTTTGGGAAGCAGAAACCCTTCGGGAGTAAACGTTTGGTTTTCGCCCTTCGGTTCTTCGCCAGGGAGCAGAGGGGACTTTGGAAAAAGTATATTTTTAAATAGGCTATGTTTACTATATAACAAAATGTCCTGTGCAATTATAAGTTTTGCCGTGTATGTTCATATTTGTTTATTGTGACTATTCTTAAGCAAGTCAGAGCCCATCAATCTAGATTTTGCTGAGACAAGCCAATTAAAATGTAAACTGCTGTATTTTTGGACCTTGTGGGCGATTTCCTTCTTGTTTTGACAGGCCACGTTAATTAAAATAGCCGTTACCAATCATCTCTTCAAATATAGTAATTCAATATCGATATTAATCATTGGGCCGTATGCAAAAAAAAGTAGATACTATTTACTTCAACATTTGAGTATTTACTTCAATGTACATGCATAAAGTTTACTAGAAACTTTTACTCTAAGCTTCTACTACTAGGATTTGATAGATAACCTTTTACTTGAAAAGAAGTAAATACTTGGACTGATATGCATAAGACCGAAGGATTCACTAGAGTTTCCTAGTAGATGCTTCAAATTTCCAAGTCAGCTACAGAGCTACCTTGGCAGTATACTTGTGCAGACGTGTTGAACCTATCAACAAAATGGCTGAGTTTATGCAGTTACCAATTAGAAAGCGTAAGGAATATCAGCCAAGAAGAGCTGCTTCAGAGACTACTTATCGATCTGAGTTCAGATTTGATGAAGAAAATGTGGTTTGGATAATGTCACATTTCCTTGGAGAATATACTGAAACTAGAGGAGGAGCTCTATATAAGTAATAAACAGAAAATGGAAGTGTTTTGAGATGTATTGGTGATCCAGGATTCTAAGTTGGTGTTGGGAAGGACAAAGGCATCCATCAGAGCACAGTATCTAGAACATTCGCTAATGTTCTTGACAAAGTTGTGGTGAAAGCAGACACGTGGATCCAGTTTCCTAGTGACCCTACAGACTTTCAAGCAGCCAAGGATGCATGGCAAGTAAGATACACATTTTCATGTGCGATCGGGGTATTAGACTGTACTCATGTGCAAATAGAGAAACCTAAACAGTATGACGATGAATACATCTGCCGCAAAGGGATGGCAACTTTGGATTTGCTTCTCTTTCTTCTCCTTCTTCTCCTTCTTCTCCTTCTTCTCCTTCTTCTCCTTCTTCTCCTTCTTCTCCTTCTTCTCCTTCTTCTCCTTCTTCTCCTTCTTCTCCTTCTTCTCCTTCTTCTCCTTCTTCTCCTTCTTCTCCTTCTTCTCCTTCTTCTCCTTCTTCTCCTTCTTCTCCTTCTTCTCCTTCTTCTCCTTCTTCTCCTTCTTCTCCTTCTTCTCCTTCTTCTCCTTCTTCTCCTTCTTCTCCTTCTTCTCCTTCTTCTCCTTCTTCTCCTTCTTCTCCTTCTTCTTCTTCTTCTTCTTCTTCTTCTTCTTCTTCTTCTTCTTCTTCTTCTTCTTCTTCTTCTTCTTCTTCTTCTTCTTCTTCTTCTTCTTCTTCTTCTTCTTCTTCTTCTTCTTCTTCTTCTTCTTCTTCTTCTTCTTCTTCTTCTTCTTCTTCTTCTTCTTCTTCTTCTTCTTCTTCTTCTTCTTCTTCTTCTTCTTCTTCTTCTTCTTCTTCTTCTTCTTCTTCTTCTTCTTCTTCTTCTTCTTCTTCTTCTTCTTCTTCTTCTTCTTCTTCTTCTTCTCTACCATTTGCTAGGGTGGGGTTAAGTGTTGGGTTAGGGTTAGAAAAATTGAAATTTTAGTGTACAAGTCAATGTAACTGTCTCCCTAAGGTGCAATCCTATTTGTGTAAAATTAAATATTCACCATAGAAAGACTGCACGCTAATATCATGGGTTAGGACTTTCTATATTACCAGTGACTGTTTCATGAACACTGTGCAAAATCTTTTAAAATCAGTAGCTCTGTCTCGGTATTCCGCTTCGCAAGAGGATAACGCAGCACGATAACTCTCACCCAGGTTTTTAGCAGATGAAAACCCTTAAAGGAGATGAAAAAAATCAAATTCCAGTAAAATAAACAAAGTGAGATTAAATTTTACGACAATGCAAAACATTACAACTTCACATCTTGTTTGCATGGTTGTGGAGATATCCCAGTTCTATTTTACTCACTTTAGTTGCGATTTCTAAACCTTTACTATCTTGTGGCAAGTCTGTTTTTACTATTCATGATCTACTTCACGATTGTATATGTCTTCTTGCTTTTCTTTATATTTTGCTTCACTTTTTCTAAGGCTGGACTGTGCTTGATGATTCAAGATACCAGTCTAACGGGAAGACATTTCACAGGGAGGGCGGAGGGTGTTTGCCCTGAAAATTTTGCAAATTGCCCTGATTTCCCCTTTTACCACGATAGCACTCAGGACGGGTATGGATGAGTCCCCCTCCTCCCCAAACTGTAAAGAAAGATACTATTTCGGGAGTTTTGGTTTAAACTTGTATTGGGTTCGCTTATGATAAACTTACTTTTTCTACTCCATACTGTATATTCAACAGTATGCGTTGTGCAATAAGTAAGCATTTTGCCCTGTTGGCAAACGCCGCTGCCCGCCGCACTGCCCACTGCACTGCCCCCTTGCCCTGAAAATACAAGTGTCAGTGCCCTGAAATAAGCATTTTCCTGCTCTGGGAGGGCTGCAGCCCCCAGACAGCCCCCCCCCCTCCTCGTACGCCTATGTATTCATTCCTAAAATCATCTCCTGACTGGTGGATGTATGGACCTCCAAAATAAACAGCGGTAACTTTTGGGAAAAACATACCTTCTGGTAAAAGAAAGGGAATCCTGTGACATTATAATACACTAGCTAAAAGTGGAAAAATTGCAGCGTCCTCATTAAAGATGAGAATAGCGATATTTCAGTAACCGTATACAGTCTCGTATCCAGGGGAGAGCACTGTGGTCAAGAGCCCCCCGGTAGGAGGGGAGGAGTAAAAATGAGAGAGAGAGAAAAAAGAAAGAAGAAAAAAGGAAAGGGAAGAGGAAAGAAGAGAAATAAGAAGAGGCGAGGAAGAAAAGAGAAGAAGAGAAGGAAAACAGAGAGGGAAAATAAAAAGGATAAGGGAACAAAAATGACGCGTTTGATGAAATGGTAGCAGCAGCATAGCTAGGTGCGTTACCGAACTGCCTCTGGATTTTCCCGAGTAGCTTATTCAGCCCGTCAACTGATTCGTGGAGCATACAATCGTCAGCAACCCGTGTGATGTGAGCCTCAATTTCGGGCCCTTTTGAGTGGTCCCGGTGGGAGGTAGGCATTTTTCTTATCACTTATGAACGCTATTAGCAGAAAAGTACCAGTGAACTTTTCTAGCATAAACAAGGTGTAATCTTATACTGAATCATCCCCGGGGACTTATGCTAGCCCATAGGACTCAACTCTTAATGTACAATTGCGGAGCCGAAGAAGCACCATCATAACCATAGCCATGGTCCGTTCACTTGTGAGACTTTCCACATATTCCACGTCTCTGCATCGCAAGGGGGTACTGCCGCCAGGAAAGGGAAACTTCTCGCACTTAGGGCGCACGTTCGTACGTAGGTCCGATTTCTTTAAGTGATGAACCGGGTACGGCTTGAGATATCATCCCTTGTGCTTCCCGCAAACTGCCATTATCTGTTGACACCACTACACTCTTAGGCAATGTTTTTGTTGGGCAAAAGTAATTGCTTAGATGTTGGTCAAACTTTGCTCATATTATGATAAAAATTTCCCTTCAATGCACGTGTATTGTACTATCCAATTACTGGTTAAACTGGCGGCAAGCTTTTATTCAACGGATAGGCATATTTTCGCTTCACCTACTTGTTGGGCAATTAATTGCTAATTAGCATAATGTTTGCCTATAGTTGGGTAAATTTTTGGCCCCAGTTTTTTGCTTCGAACAACCACACGCTTGACTCGAATTTGTGTCTTCTCATAATCAGAAATTTGGTCCTTAATGAAAATTCCTTTTGACATCATTGACATTGGCAAAAGAGGAAAACTCGTACATTACGTATGGCCATAAAATCGAGCTCTATTTCCTTAAAATTTTTCAAATAGTACTACGAACTAGCACACATTTGAATCAAATTCGACAATTCGGACTTATTGACAAACGGCTATCCAATGAGAGTTCAGAATCTTGGGTATTCTCTTTCACGACCGAATATGAGAGTAAATATAGATTTTGAAATATGCACTATGATAATGCTATCTTTACTCCAGTGTGTTATCGATACGGAACTGTTACTGCAGTTTTCAGTATTCAGACTTGTTATAATTTTAAATGCATCATTTCACAGTCACTTTTCATGCCGCAAATCCTCGGATGGTGTTTTGGTCCTGGAACACCGCGATCGCCCGATTTCTGAAACCAGTTCATAGTTGATCTTCCACTTTGAGCATGCAAAAGGTGCCAGACGGAGTTTATTTGCCTTGGAACTTAAAGACAGACAGTCATCACCCCAAAGTATATTTTTAGTGTATGTATATCAAAATTCTCAGTTGGTGACTGCTCTTTGATTGACATCAAAGTCTGAAAATTTGAAAGATGCAGAGTAGCTCACATTCCACACAAGGCAGAGAGAGTACTTTTATTACATTTTATAGCCTTGTATGCTCACCAGGACATGGCCGTAAGCAATAAAACAGGTTTATTCTTGCACAAAGAAGAGCCTCATACAGTTATGGGAGGAGCTAGAAGATGCATAGTTGGGAGAATTGGAACTGTCTGGGATCATGAAAATTCCCCTTTAATTCAGTAGTTCCGGTCACACAAAGGGCTGTGTGTATGCTTCAATAAATAATGAATTGTGCTTGCATGCAGAGGAGAAAGCAAACAGGAAATGGGCAAGGCAGATTAACTTTTTGGTTGTTTATTGCAAGATAAGTCTAGTCTAGAAGTGAACCAGCATCCTTACCGGCAAAATGCCTCATGTAAACCAAATTGTTTTGGACATATACGGATGTCGGTGACAAACCAAACAGATTAGGCCAAATCATTTGAAATGTACATCGCAATGTAGGTGCATTTTTGTAACGTTTTCCAACAGCGGGTATTATATTTTTATTTACATTAAAGACATTTCATAGTGTAAAATAAATGACACTTATTACCACATTTGCTCAGAATTTCATGACCTCGGTTTCCAGTGATAGGGGCCTAGATATAATGGGCCAATGTAATGTGCACAATAAACTCCAAAGATAAACTGCCTAGGAAGTGGTTAGTGCCTGTCCCAATAAATAAATCCCAATAAATAAATAATTTTCAGCAACTGTTGAGTGTTGTGTAGAAAGTACAAACAACTCTCCTGCGAAAGAAATGTCCAGCATGTTATTCTGGAGTAAGGAAAGCACCAACGGTTAGGCAAAGATGGTTAACATAAACCCAACGATTGCTTTATGCACTGAGTTGCTATTTGACTGAAGATTTGTCTTCAAAAGTTTTATGAACCTTGTCCTTAAATCTACCTCAGGACACACAATCCTGCCTTTGCAAGCTCTTTGAATTTTCACCAAGGACAGGCTACCCAGGGGACCTGTACAATTTCCTTTGAAGACAAGGATGTTACCGACAGCTCCAAACGCCCTTCATCGGTTGAGATGATTTTGAAACCATTGCTCTGTACAGAAATCGATGATCTAATGGGACTCTCCCTATCTTTATACCATGCGCAGTAGATAATAAGTGAGGTGTTACAGTTGTAATAATATGTGCAGTTCAAGCTTCGACATAAATCATTCGATGGGTAAGTTCCTTTCATTTCTTTCAGAGTTATTTTCTAAGTTCAGTTTTCGTCCCTTTTTGTTGAACCGTCGTATTGTGAACCGTCATATTGTGACCAAACCTGATGGTGAAACTGCAATTTTCGGCCCTCAAACGTGAGTATTTTCCAGTGGCGGATCCAGGGGGGTCGCCGACGTCCGGACCCCCCCCTCAAATTTCCCAATTTAGTTGCCCTTTTTCAAAATTGGTTTTTTTTCACACTAGCCTTAAAAGAAAAAAGAAAAAAAAGAATAACGAGACAGTTTCACAGGTTATAACAGTTGTCCAATTCCGAGGAGATTTTGGTTACCCCCATCCAGTATCAATCAACCCGTAAAAGTCTAGCCATGTATCGCAGAAACTTTCGGCAATATATTTGACTACGGTAGCCTATATTGCCCGCCCCGAAACACGAACATTGCAATCGTTTTACAGACAATTTGCACTGCAGCATGTCTTACTGTCTCCGTGACAGTCAGGCATTCTTATCACTTTTTCGCTTGGAACCACGTGTGGCGTGCTTGGGCATCAAAGTAATACAAAACACGCAGATATTAAGTCATACTCACTAGCTAGCGCTTTATGCAACGTATTACTATTGGGTTTTAATACTGATTTTCAAAAGGTCACTGCTAGTCTTTTGGTCTTACAAAATAATGATCTGTTCACCCTCCCTAAACGCTACATCTACGAAACCTTCCCTCCACCCGCTAGTGTCCCTCCCCTTATGAACAAGAGAGAGTAGTTAAATACGTTTCGCTAGGATATTCATGGTCCGGAATTACTCTCTTTTTTTACAGTGTTGCCCTAGTGATGGGAATAAAAAGCCAATCTTAGGTTTAAGTCCACAGCCAAGTGTTGACAAGAAGTCACAATAGACGAATCGGTGTTTGTTTCATTTTAAAATTACTATATAAAATCACCACCAGGTCAAATAACTCAATGTCATTCGGTTCAATTTTTTGACGTCTTTGGACCGATGACCGGTCTGCTGTCGTAAATAAAAAGCAAACATTCGACTTCAGTCATCTGTTCTGACAGAGTATTTTTGACAGTCGCGCCGCAGCTATATAGAGAACACAACATACAGTACTTTAACCCCCTCCCCCAGTCGAGATAGCGGTGGAGCCAGGTGGGGGAAGGGTTCATGTCCCCCGTCGGGCAAGGCTGGCCCCCCTATGGGGGAAGTTTTACAGTTTCGTCGGGGAGTCTTATTCCAAAGTATGCAGTCCCCGACCACAACTAGTCGCCCCGACGGTTTATCTGTTCTTTTTTGCTCTCAAGAGGATAATTTCTCTAATAAGAAACCAAAATTTTCGGCGCGCTAGGCGCTCTGTAGATTCACTCTATTTTCTTCAGTAGTTCCATTCTACATAGCAAGATAGCACAAGTCCTGTCCACCTTACCAAGTAACATATAGGCAGAGTACATATGTAATATGTAAAGGTCGTAACTCTCATCCCATGTCGCAAAGCCTAGTTGGTGTTCTCTTGTGTGTGTCATGCGGTACAGTCAGTTGGTGAGCGACTTACGGAGCAAAGTTTGGCTATTTCATTGTGTAGTCCAGGTGGTTTCGATACAATGTTTGTTAGACCCGATACAGTCTACAAACCGTGCAGTTCTTTTTTCCCTTTCGTCATATGTTTTATGTGTAAGCCTATCTAAAATTTTCGCCCGCTTCGCGGGCTTTTCAATTTCACGATCCAGATTCAAAGAACACTATCAGTGCGCAACTCGGATCTTGAAGTATTAAGTGATATAATGCAAAATATGCCTGCAATGGCATGGGATAATGAAGCTCCTCCATTTGCCCTTCTCTTCATCCCCTCGAAATAGGAAATGTCGGAACTAGGGGTAGCTGACATGGGCCCGCCCCTGTTGGGAAAATTCTTCCGCCACCCATGGTCGGCTTACTTAGTTGGCTCTCATAAGGGTAATTTCTGGGATAAAACCCCTAATCTTCGGTACGCTTAATCCACTCTTAGTTCCGTTATACTTATAGCTAAATATAGTACAAACCCTTTCCACCTTTCCAAGTTAATAAGTAAAATACATGGATTTATGTAAATGTCGGGAATTGAATCGCATTTCGCTAAACCTGGTTAACGTTCACTTGTGTCTGTGCTACGGTACGGCTAGTGACTCGAGGAGGGAAGTACAATAAAGTTATACCCGATAGGGCCCAACTGTCCGGACAATTGTTCTATATAAGCTTTAATATAGTACAAATTCTAATTTATAAGTGTAGGCTTACGCAAAAACTTTTCGCGCGCTTTGCGCTCTTTGCAATTTCACCGTTTAGATTCCAGATTTTGATTCCAGTTTTCGCATGTCTCTTGGTTTATCATTTCTTTGTCAATATGCGGTAAATTGTATAATCGCTGTCGTTTATGGGAACCAAAATTTAAAAAAAAAATGAATGTGCCCTTTTTATGTTGGACCCCCCCCCCTCAGAAAAGACCCTAGATCCGCCCCTGTTTTCGTGCTTATCCGCAATGAATCGCATTTTCTGAACGTACTGTGTAGGTAGCTATGTTTGTATACGTACATTTTACGAAGAGAAAAAACGTGGCACCCGAGAGCGCCAATTTACCGAAAAGAACATTTTTCGGGGCCTAGATTTTGCAAAATTTCCATTTGTATCCATCCATTGTTACTGAAGTTGACTGACGAATTTTGGCGCGTTTTTGCTGAGCGGAACTAACGCAAATTTTACCGTTACTTTTAGGCCATAATGCCATACACCAATTCTGCGAAGTCTTTATCGGGATAGAAAAACAACCTTTTTCATTTCAGCGTCGTTAATATTTTAGGTAGATATGTGAATTGGCAATAATTTTAGTGATTTCTGTCGATTTTGTGGTCTTTGCTGCTTTTATTTTTAGTTCTCGTTGTCTTTACGGCAAGTGTTTGTTCTGTATACATTAGTGTGAGTAGTCAAAGCATGCAGCTTGTATTACGCAACTATGGCGAATCTAATCAGGGTAACCCTGACTGTAGTTAATATTCTCGACTGTATTAAGTGAGTAGACCATTATACACGTTCTCACATCGAGATTACTCTTACTAGGTTAGTTGCTTTTTTCACGGAGAGCCGAAGTTTGCACTATAGTACAGAGTGGCGTAGATTTCTTTTCAACTTTGGGGGGGGGGGTGAACTATCGCAGATGTGGAAAATGTGCACGGGTGCACGGCGAGCGCGAAGCGCGAGCCCATGACGGGTGGGGTCCAGGGGACCGCCTTAGGGCCCCTGGTGGGGTCCCGGGGCAAAGTCCCGGTGGGGGTCCAGGGGGAAGCCCCCGAAAGTTCCTGGGTTTTAATGTCCTCAGAAGTGCCAGGAAGATTGTTTTATGGGGTTAATTTCAATGGTAGTGCTCTTTGGTAGGCTATTGGTATATTCATACATTTAGGAAATGCTATTTTGAGCACAAAACTCGTTGATAAGCTGCACTGGATTGAAATGGTACAAGAGCAACAATGTCCTGTTAAGCTTAAAAAGGCAGGGATCAACATATAGGGTCATCCCAGACAACTGGATTTTAAATTCGGAGACCTACAAGTTGGCTTGAGATCAGTGGCGTCGCCAGGTTTTTTGTGATTGGGGGAACCATAGATGATGTCGTAGTAATACCTCAGTTCCCCCAAGTCTGCGTCGATTACACCTTTATTTTTCATGCGTTCCTGCATTTGTATGTAGCAGTTTTGATCTTTCGTTTGTCACTACACGTCCTGGGGAAGGGGTTCCTCCTCTCCTTTAAGAATTTTTTTATTAATTTAAGGTCTTTTAGATGCAAAATGGTGCTATCTTTGGGATGTTTTTGGAACTGATCATACATGGCCGGAAAATGTCCATAATTTAGTGAATGCTAATTTTTGGTTAGGTAAAAGAGGAGAATATGTTGCCTATTAAGAGACAGATACGTTGTCAACAAATCTCTTGAATCCCCCTCCCTTCTGTTTATTTTACTGCCTTCTATTTCGGGAAAGTTTTTTCAAAAAAATGTGCGTGGAGTCCACAGAAACATTCTTGAGTTATTACGAAATATGTCCTTTCCTTCCTGAAGGGCATCTAAGGCTAGCAGACACCTGAATAGGGCATCCTGGAAGCTCTGCATTAATCATATTAACTGGGGCGGGGGGGGGGGGGAGGCGATCATGACATAGTGCGTATACTACCTGACATCCAAATGATAATATAGAGTACGACGTCAAACACTTTACAAATATCGTATTTTTACTACTTTTGAACTAAAATCCGGACGAACAGCTGCCAGCAGTGGAAAATGAGAGGGAGGGAGAGTATAGGTGCAGGGAGGTGATATTAGACCTCCCTGATAGGTGTAGCAAAAGGGGTGAAGGACTAATAAGAGCATTACTGTTTGCGTCATAGGCATAGAGTGCTGTTTTCGTCATAGGCCTAAGTGTTTTAACAATCACCATCCATACCGAATATGGTTCAGCGCGAACTGGCGAAACTCTGGTAAAATTTTTGAAAAATGTGTAACGGCAGATACGTACTATCAACCTTATACATCATGCTACATATTAGATTGAAAGATCCCATATTGATGCGAGGTCCTCACAGATGTTTGGAGATGTATCTCTGTTCTTCGAAAAGTGTCGTGATCAGAACAGTTTCGTATATTATTCCCTTAATAAAGGTCATGACATGGAGTGTAAACAGTGACGAATAATAGTTCCATTACAAAACCTGCATTCAGACTCTACATCGAGGCACTTTCAATTGCCCAACAAACCTACACGCCACTGCCATAAGCCAGCCTTTTACCTATTAATTCGTAAACTTTCAATTTTTTGCTGCTGTGCTTCTCCGAAAGTTGCTATCGGAAGATATTGATAATATGAGTGACACTGACGTAAGGTTGGAAGCGCGCGAAAATTTTGATAGATTGCCAACGATTTGCTAAAATTCTGATAGTTTGAGAAACATTTGTGATAGAAAGTGAAGCGAGATTGCAAGAATTTCTTACGAAAATGAAGAATAAAATAGACTTTCTATCATACACGTATCTGTAGACTGAAACATTGGGGGGATGATTACATGGGCCATCCCCCCTAGTCAAATGTTGGGGGATATATCCCCAATCCCCCGGGATTTATGCCCATGGTAGTACAGTGTTTGCGGCGTATGCAAATTAGCTACCGCACACGGAGTTTTATTGCACCTAGCTGTTTTGATAAGAGTGTTATGTTACATGTCGGTAACTTGGTGACTTCAAAGAGATTGTGGAGACAAATCTCCAGTCAAATAGCAACTCAAATAGCAACTCCCTGGTTTATGCATTTGCCCAACAGCTTGAAAGAAGTGCCCAACAACTAGATATGTTTTGAAATGTAATTTTGCTCCCAACCGTTGGGTTCAAACTTTACCAAATTTTAGTTGGTTAAAATTTTGCCCAACTGTTTAGGTTGTTGAATAGATGCCCAGTGTTGGGCAAAAAGTTGGGCAAATTTTGCCCATTTTTTAGGGGTGTAGCTACAAACATAATCTTCTTCAGTGTCCACCTTGACGTTACCGGAGCCCCCTATATCTGAATCTCTGGCCGCGGGCCTTCTCTTTATCCCGTTTCACCAGGGTCAATGGCAACATAGCCCACCTAAAAATGTCTCTACAACCGCGCCAGTGCACAGCAGAAAAATTTAAAAAGCTGTTTACGAATTACCAGGTAAAAGACGGGCTTTTTGACTGGCATGTAGGTTTGTGGGCAATCTGAATGCAAATTTTGTCATGGAAATCTTATTTAATGAAAAAATTTCGACGCACTTCGCGCGCATGCGTCACGGTTTGCACTCCATCTCATGACCATTATTAAGGTAATTATGCATGGAACTATTCTGATTAAGCACTTTCCGAAAAACAGAGATACATCGCCAAAGATCTGTAGGGGTCTCGCATCAATATGGGATCTTTCAATCTAATTTGTAGCATTATGTGAAACATTAAGTAGCCTACGTACAGTATTTGCCGTCACACATTTTTCATTTTTTTTTAAGGAGCGCTTTGCGCGCAACCGTTATCTGTATAGGGTGTTTTTGATACACTTACCACGAACAAGCATTCCGAAACGCGCTCGTTAGTCCTTCACCTCTTTTGCCATACCTGTCAGGGGGGTATAACATCACCTTCCTGCACCTTTACTCTCTCTACCGCTCATTCCACATTGCTGAAAGCTATTCACCTGGAGATTCGTAGTAAAGTGCTTGGCGTCATACTCTTTATCAGGGGTTCTCAATTATTTTCGTTGGCGGGCCACATTTTTTATCATGAAAATCTCGCGGGCCACAAACAGGCCCGTAAGTTTGTCCGTGAAGGAAAGTCCCATTTTGACATGTCTAAACGACGCCACGGGAACGCGAAGCCTCCCACTTAACAGTGTGGTGACTAGGGGTCATTCGAAGAGCCGCCAGAGAAGTCCAGGACCACACTCCTGTGGAACAACGGGGCGAAGCCCCAGAAACTGTATTTGTGAAGCATTGTATGGCTGAAACCAATAATTATCCCTGAATTCCATGTGAAGCGCACTGAACAGATGAGTATCACAATTTGACCATTTGGGCAATAATGAAAATCCTGGGCCATGCAGAGCATTTAATAAACTCATTCTAGATTCAGCGGTGAATATCCACCTTGAAAAGATTGTGTTTGGGTGGGTCTGGGAACTTTATCATTACACTTTCTGACTGGAGGGTCACCATTGGTTGGTACGTGTAGAGTGCCAGGACTGTAGTTGTTAAAAGTACCTTCCAGATTTTTGGGATCGACTTCCACCAAATGATGTAAGATGTGTCTAAGCAATCGTTCGATTCGAGATCTCATAATTTAGAAAAAAACACTTCAAATAAGAAACGCAAATGAGAGGCAACTTTTAGGCCTATTTTCCTTCTACCATGAAGCATATGTCCCTCATAATTTGTACGCCCATGAAACTTGATCTGACAGACTTTCCCCTACCCAACCCTTGCTGATCTGGCCACCCTATGTCGGACTAACTGCCCATCGTTTTGATTTCGCAGTTAGCTTGTGGATAAGTAAGTTGCTTATTGTAACTTTCTAAATTGAACTTAAACATGGAAAGCCCGTCAAGCGCGTGAAAATTTTGGTAGTATGGGACGATTTTTGGTTCAAGAAATTAACAGCTCATTCATTCGAAAAGATGTCCTGGCCACCTTACCCCTGTGCTCCCGTGATAAATTGCAGGCCTCCATCAGCTATGCCCTGACCACTCGTAACATCCAGTGAAATTCGTGCTAGGCAAAAATGACCCAACATGACTGAAAAGGGAAACACAGTTGCGCTGTATGCACGCTTTTATATGATTTCGATGGTAGGAATTTTCATATCACTGACCTGAACATCGGATTGTTGTCTTACAGGAATCTGCAAATTGACCTATGCCAGAAAATTTAGAGTGCGGCAGTCAAAGTTCCCGAATCTCACAGCCCAATTTTTCAAGTTTCGTTTACTTTACGAAGGTGGGTGGGAAACCCCTAGCCACGTTCCTGATTGCATTAGCTTAACTGCACTGAAGCTGTCCTTTATGAAGTATACAGTAAAATAAATGATAATTACAGGTGCGTCCGGAGCGCGTCAAAAATGGTGTTTCGGCACATTTTAGTCATGCTTTACTCTATTTTAAGTAACAAAAGCGAGTCTTCCGCACAAATATATATCTCGAGAAGATACTAAACGTGATTATTGTGGGCGTATTTGTTTTTCCGACATCATTTTTTGCTGTAAACCTCAATATCTTCGCGGGTCGGATTGGATCGCCTCGCGGGCCGGATGTGGCCCGCGGGCCGCCATTTAAGAACCCAGGCTCTATATTATCATTTGGATGATGCAATTGCTCCATTTTATATATAATTGATTAAGAAGTTCCAGGAGGCATTATACAGGTATCTGCCAGCCTTAGATGCCCTTTTATAATGCACAATGAAGGAACAGAAAATTTTCGTAATAGTCCAAGAATGTTTCTGTTGACTCCACGTACGTATTTTTGCGTAAAAACTTTCCCCGAATTAGAAGGCAGTAAAGTAGCCAAAAGGGGGACTTCAGGAGGATTGTAGACGTTATTTTCTCCTTGACAACATACTCTCTTCTTTCGCCTAACCAAAAATTAAAATTTACTAAATTATGGACATTTTCCAGCCATATATGATCAGCCCCCAAAATATCCCAAAGATATCACCATTTTGCATCTAAGCGACCTTAAATTAACAAAAATTTCCCAAAGGGGAGGGGACACCCCTCCCCCAAGACGGCACCTTTATGTAGTGACAAAGGAAGGATCCCCACTGGTGTATACAAAACGCAGGGCAGGGCATTGCGCAGGGAAGTTTGTTGACAACGTGTTCTTCTCTTAAACAACATACTCTCTTCTTTCACCTACCCAAGAATTAGAATTCACTGAATTATGGACATTTTCCGGCCACACATGATCAGCTCCAAAAATATCCCAAAGATATCACCATTTTGCATGTAAGTAACCTTAAATTAACAAAAATTTCCCAAAGGGGAGGGGGACACCCCCTTAACCCCCCCCCCACACGGCACTTTATGTAGTGACAAAAGAAGGATCTCCACTGGTGTGTACAAAACGCAGGGCAGGGTATGGCATAGGGGAGTTTATGGACAACGTGTTCTTCCCTTACACAACATACTCTCTTCTTTCATCTTACCAAAATTAGAATTCACTAAATAATGGAAATTTTTCAGCCATACATGATCAGCTCCAAAATTATCCCAGAGACAGCACCATTTTGCCTCCAAGCAGTCTTAAATTAACAAAAAATTTTCAAAGGGGGATGGGGTACCCCTCCTTAAACCTCTCCCCCAGGACGGCACCTTTATGTAGTGACAAGGAAGGAGCCCGACTGCTGTATACAAACGCAGCCCAGAGCGCATAAAAAAGTGCAATTCACGTGCCTCCACTCAGTTGGAAAAAACATCTAGCCAGTCGAAATTTAGGAACTTTACACCCCCCCCCCCCAAAAAAAAAAACATATGACCCTAGACCCTGCAAGGGAAGGGCCATTTCCGGCCATCTGGGAGGTACGAAAAACAATTTTTTGTTTTTGTATTTATATAAAATTTTCCATCTCCTTTCGATTATGAAGCTGTAACTTCAACTGAGGCCTGAACCTTACCATGTCCGTTAAGCCACAGTGCGTACAAAAATGCACTTCTGAAGCTAATCTTTACGGACTACTGGAGTACTGCTTACATCGCATATCGTAATTCTTCAAAAGCAATATACAATGGGGATCTTAAAGTTGGTACTGCTCTGAGTTGCTGTGCTAACTCGAAAAAACTGGACCATAAATTGCCAATCACTGATTGAAGCACCATCCTGACCTAAACCTAGAGGTTACTGAGACAATGTGCAACAATCGACCAGCTACAAAAGGCTTACATTTTTAATATATTATAGTCTTAACTTACATCTCATTTCAGTCAGTGACTTTTGAGTATATCCCATCATGTCCATCAATTAATTACACAATACCTCTTAACCATTAAACTGAAAAGCAATTCCTTCATCTTCACTGTCGTTCAAGACTGGTTCTATAAATTCAACCGTATTTGATACAAGGCTTTAGTTGCTTACCATGAAAGAATCATTCAGGCATGATTCAGAGTATTCCACTTCAAACTGCTCAATCGTTAATTCAACCACAAGATTTTGAGAGGCTTTGATAGTCCAACCGCACCTGAGATTCGCAGGGTAGTTTCCAGGGAATCCAGGAGATACAACCTCTCCTGTGGTCTTTTGAAAGGATGATCCACAATTTTGAGCTGTTAAAGGTGTAATAAAAATAATGTTGTTACGTGTTAAGTGTTTATAGCTCCATGATATCCTTAAAATGATGTCTGGACTTACGAAACTAAAATTTTCTCACATCTTCCCTTTGTTTCTTTTCTTTCACCTTTTCTTCTCTTCTATTATACTTAATGTGAGTTGCAACTTTTACGGGAGTACACAGGCTTATAGATTGTTCATCGCACCGTGTACAACTTAGTCTAAATCGAGATGTTTGAATATATCTATTATTCACACGTTCGTTTCTAACAAAACGACCCGAGGCTTAAAAGCTGAACAACGCATGGTCGAGTTTCGTGCATTTCAACATAGCATAGAAAAAATTTTGGGGAGTAAGTAAAGAACGTATTCACAGGAGTTCCAAAATAACGTTTTACGTGCACTGTGCATAACAAGGAACATAGGCGGGATTACGGGGGGCAAGCGGGGGCATTTGCCCCCACACACTTTTTTCCAGAGCTTAAAATATAAAAAGAATGAAAAACGAGGGAAAGTAAGCGAGACCAGAGAAATTATAAAAGAACTTTTAATGGCCTATTATGATTAAATTTAGCAATGTTTAATGAAGGAAAATATTAATACCCCAAAAAATTGCTAGGAAGTTTTTTCTCGGAGCGCTTCGCGCGCAACTTCACAGAGAACTGACTAATACGATTGAAAATTTTGTCTGGCACCGCAAAAATTCTTTCGTCCTACGCGCCACACTATTTTGACTTGAAGCTCTGAAATACGGGTCACTGAAATTTAAACTAAAGAAAAACAATAGGTTCCAATAAAATGTCTCAAACACTATCTCAACGCTGTTTTCTTCTGCGCGCTTCACCCGTTATAAATATTGCTTCGGGGTTACTTCCTCTAGAACATTGTGCTTGCCATAGCTTTGTACAAACTCATCTATTATCATTGAAACCACTAATGCCTCTATGGCCGTAAGGTTGCGAAATTCCCCCTCCTCGAGAAATTTTCACAGCAAAATTTTCATCACCATCGATCTGTGTAAATTTACAGACTCTTAAATGATTGTTTAGATGCAAGTTTTCAGGCACGAAAAGTGTCATTTCCGGTACCGTAATAAGGAACACGCGCTTGGCGAAGGGGGGGGGGGGAGGGCACAAGCCTCCTTAAGGATAATTTTCTTACTTAGCATTCTATTATTCATGTCACTAAGAAGTATGAAAAACGCGATTTTTTTGGCGCACTCCGCGCGCACCCATTCTGAATGCTAGATCTCCCATTCCTAAAACTATTGTTACAAAGCCCAGGGAAACCCTCAAAATAATCCATTCTCCCCTACTTCCCCAAGCCCTCAGCATTTTCGATCCCATCTGACTGTTAGTCACATGGAGTAAGATTCTACTTGAAAAAAGTCAAATTTTGATTTTTGTGGTATGTTAATTGCCTACCTTATGATTGTTTAGATGCAAGTTTTCAGGCACGAAAAGTGTCATTTCCGGTACCGTAATAAGGAACACGCGCTTGGCGAAGGGGGGGGGGGAAGGGCACAAGCCTTCTTAAGGATAATTTTCTTACTTAGCATTCTATTATTCATGTCACTAAGAAGTATGAAAAACGCGATTTTTTTGGTGCACTCCGCGCGCACCCATTCTGAATGCTAGATCTCCCATTCCTAAAACTATTGTTACAAAGCCCAGGGAAACCCTCAAAATAATCCATTCTCCCCTACTTCCCCAAGCCCTCAGCATTTTCGATCCCATCTGACTGTTAGTCACATGGAGTAAGATTCTACTTGAAAAAAGTCAAATTGTGATTGTTGTGGTATGTTAATTGCCTACCTTATGATTGTTTAGATGCAAGTTTTCAGGCACGAAAAGTGTCATTTCCGGTACCGTAATAAGGAACACGCGCTTGGCGAAGGGGGGGGGGGAGGGCACAAGCCTTCTTGAGGATAATTTTCTTACTTAGCATTCTATTATTCATGTCACTAAGAAGTATTCCTAAAACTATTGTTACAAAGCCCAGGGAAACCCTCAAAATAATCCATTCTCCCCTACTTCCCCAAGCCCTCAGCATTTTCGATCCCATCTGACTGTTAGTCACATGGAGTAAGAATATACTTGAAAAAAGTCAAATTGTGATTGTTGTGATATGTTAATTGCCTACCTTATGTCATTTGATGATGAAGCTAAAATGTATCATTTTAATGCCTACAATTTCGTAAATACCCACAGCTTCTGGGGGCTTCGCCCCTGAAACCCCCACCGGGGCTCTGCCCCTGGACTCCGCCAGGGACCCTAAGGCGGGCCCTGGACCCCATGCCGTAAGGGGGAGCGTTTCGCGTTCCCGCGGCGCCTTCAGTCGGCGCCGTTTGACAGTCCACCTGACTGTGCCCCCCCCCCCCACTTTCAGACATCAAATCCCGCCCCTGACCAGGACTGTAAGACTTAAACAAGGCTATTGATAAATCGCTTCAGTAAAAGACAATGAAAATTTGACGAATTCAGCTCAGTGTCCTCGAGCCTTTTACAAGCTGTTTACTACAATAGTTACCGTGTTAATGAGAACATTCACAGATCAATTGTTAGCATCGATAACAGTATACTGCACTCTTCCCCTGCCCCCACAGGATACGCCGCTGGATGAGATGCACATAGACCTTCAAGACTGGTCTGACTGAGAGTACAGCCTCCACCCTAGGGATGGACCAGAGGCAGTTTCTCTGACAGGTTACCGGAAAATTGGGCGTTTCGGTCCGTGGGTTTTCCTGTATAAGTGGCATAGCCAGGATTTCTCTCACGGGAGGGTGGCGTGCATGGAGTATGTTCTGTGATTAACTGCCTAGGGGAGGGGTGTAAGGGAGGTAGTATCCTCCTCCCCTTTTGTTACAAGACGACCCTCCAGGAACACCGGATTGAATCCATCGACGAGCGAACGGAAAGTTCCAGAGAATTCAACTTCAACGCAGCCTTTCTAGAACTGTCTAGAAGTGAGAACTGTTTACGTTATGTCCCAATTATAGCAGCGACCTGGCAACACTCCTAGCCAGCTGCAATTGTTTACAACTACTGTGTGTTCTAGAAGTTTCTATTAAGGAACGTTCTTGTAATTGCTGGACTGTGTACACTAGAAGTTTCTGTTAAATTCTGGAGAGTTCTCGAATAAAAGCCTAGCATATAAAAGGCAGTTCAACAACTGTTATACTTGAGAGACATCGAGAGACATCAACGAGACCAGACTATCATACTGCTGAGATATCATAAGCCAGCCACTGACACTGAACACTTTTGATAAATTGCCTTGCGCCGTTTCTACGCTGTGTATTGAGATTGTTATCATCCATCATCGCCTAGCCTTGTCGTTATTCGCTCGTGGAACCAGTTCCTACGCTACAGCACGCTGCAGGTATACTACTATACCATCGTCAACGTGCATGCACTACAGTACCAGCCCTTGGACCAGACCAGGCAAATATTAATTAAAGGATTGTGAGTAAGTCTAATTAATTATTGTAAATTTAAGTAAGATAAGGAGATTGTAAATAATCATTAAGTTGTTGAATTTTAATCTCGTTCTTCTGTGATCTTTCGCTGTTATTGGTTTGACTCGCGACCACAAGCCGTAACAGAATTGGTGGCCTAACATCCGGGAACGAAAAATACTAGAAAATTCGAGAAATTCTGTTGTGAATCGTAAGCAACTGTGTTTGCTCAGACTACTTATTTGTTTGTTGAAGGCTTGATACAATTTCAAAATGCCATTCAACTAAGATAAATTCGTGGCTAGTCCCTCAGTCGAGGAACTAGATTCATTAAAGAAGTCTGAGATTGTAAAGGTCGCAAAACATGGCATTGAATTTCAGCCTTTAATGCGGAAAGACGAGATTAAAAGATATGTTCTAGAATATCTAGTGGATGAAAGTGTCCTGCCTAGTACAGTATTGGAAACAGCTATCACTGTGCCTACTGACAACACATTTGAATTGAAAAGGCTTGAAATGGAAATGAATAAGGAGATTAGATTGAAAGAATTGGAAAAAGAGGAAAGAGAAATGCTAATGCAAAAGGAAAAAGAGGAAAGAGAAATGCAAAAGGAAAAAGAGAAAAGAGAAGAAAGAGAAAGAAGGGAGGAAAGGGCAAGAGAACATGAATTTAGGTTGAAGCAACTAGAGTTAGGGGTCATAAAAGGCTCAGACCCTAAAATAGGCTTGGATACTGGGGGGTTCGATGTTTCTAAGCACGTAAAATTTGTCCCCAAATTTCAGGAGGATAATGTGGAGAAATTCTTTAATCATTTCGAAAAGCTGGGTGAGCAACTAAAGTGGCCAAGAGATAAATGGTCCATACTCATCCAGAGTAATTTCACAGGCAAGGCTCAAGAAGTGTATTCCGCTCTGTCAATAGAGGACAGCATGGATTACGATAAGGTTAAAAAGGCCATATTACAAGCCTATGAATTGGTGCCTGAAGCTTATCGCCAAAAATTTAGAAAGTATCGTAAGGCGGATACACAAACATACGTAGAGTTTGCTTATCAAAAGGAAAGGCATTTCGATAGATGGTGTGCTTCCAAAAAGGTCTCCACATTTGACACTTTAAGACAACTGATGCTGGTCGAGGAATTCAAACGGTGTGTGAATGATGACATTAAGACTCACCTTGAGGAAAATAAGGCTGACAACTTGAAAGAAGTGGCAAATTTGGCTGATCAGTATGCACTTACTCATAAATTCAGTAAAGTGGGTCAGACTCAAAACAAGGGTCAGTTTAGTAGGCCAAATAAGAAATATGGCAATAATAGTGGCACAACAGGTAACAGTGGATCTCAGTCTGGTTCTATCTCTCCAACAAATCCTGGTAAAAAACAACCAGATTCAAGTCGTTAAAAGAACGACCAGGCCAGCTCAAACAAAGCTGCCTTTAAAGACATAATTTGTGGTTTCTGTCAAAAAGGTGCCACACAATGGCAAATTGGTTCACATTGGCAAAATTAAAGGAGACTGAAACAGCTTCTAATGCCTTAGCCAATGTAGAGAATTCTTCTGAGGTAGTCGTGACTTTACGGCCTAATTCTAACGACCAAATTAAGGAAGAATACCTTCCATTCGTGTCTGAGGGGTTTATTTCCCTAGATGGGAATTCAGCTCATCCACCCGTCAAAATTAATATTTTGCTTGACACAGGCGCAACTCAGTCGTTGCTTCTTGATGGAGTTTTGCCATTATCGGACTCTACTTCCACAGGGGCAAATGTACTAATTCAGGGGGTTGAGTGTGGATTTATTTCGGTCCCTCTCCACAAAATTAATTTGAAGTCAGATTTAGTTTCTGGGTCGGTCATAGTAGGGGTCAGACCTACTCTACCTGTAAAGGGGGTATCTCTGTTGCTAGGCAATGACCTAGCTGGTGGAAAGGTAGTAGCCAATGCAATTTGACAGATAAACCATGTGATTATAACAACACAGAGCAATTAGAAAAGGAATTTCCAAATTTATTCCCTGCCTGTGCTGTCACTAGAGCTGTGTCACAAAAGCTCGCCATGGATGATAATCTTAAACATCCACCCTCCAAAAGTGAGGATACAGTTCCCAAAAGTGGAACAAGTAGGGAATCATGTAAGGATGATAATCTTAAACATCCAATCTCTAAAAATGAGGGTATGATTTCTGAAAATAAGGATGATAAACTTAATCATCTGCCCTCTAAAATTGAGGAATTAGTTCCTAAAAATGGAACAACACTCCCAAAAGAGGAGTCAGAGTCTGGAAAAGATTCTAGTAAAAATGTTCATGAAAGTGAAGATTCTTGGTATGATCTCAGCCAATCTTTTATGACTAATCTTAATGATAGTCAGGATTGTGAGTCTCCTGGCCCCACACATAGTGAGGGGGTAAAACAGGAAAAATCAAAAATGTCTGACACACTCCACAGAGACCAGTTGTCAGTCCAACAACAACATGATGAAGAGCTTCAGCCATTAATAGCTGGTGCACTCATTGAGGATGAATCGAAAGACGTCCCAGTATGCTTTTATTTTAAGAACAATGTTTTGATGCGTAAATGGCGACCACCTGATGCACCATTAGATGAAGAGTGGAGAATTTACCATCAAATTGTGGTACCTAGGACTTATAGAAGGGGAATACTGAGTATTGCTCATGAAATGCCATTTACAGGGCACCTAGGAGTCAATAAGACTTACCACAGAATTCTAAATCACTTTTATTGGCCAAAACTTAAAAGTGATGTGGCCAAATTTTGTAAGACCTGTCACTCATGTCAAATGGTTGGGAAGCCGAATCAGAATATTCCGGCTGCACCCTTAAAGCCAATTCCTGCTTTTGAAGAGCCGTTTAGTAGAGTCATCATTGATTGTGTAGGTCCCCTACCTAAGAGTAGGGCAGGGCACCAGTATATATTAACCGTTATGTGTGCTTCTACAAGGTTTCCAGAGGCAATACCTCTGAGGAATATTAAGGCTCGGACAGTCTTACAAGCTTTACTTAAATTTTTCACATTGTTTGGGTTGCCAAAAGAGGTCCAATCAGATCAAGGGTCTAATTTCATGTCAACTGTATTCCAACAGATGTTGTATGAGTTAGGCATAGACCAAATTAAGTCTTCGGCTTATCATCCTGAAAGCCAAGGGGCTTTAGAAAGGTTTCACCAAACACTGAAGAATATGTTAAAGACATATTGTCATGGTAATGAGAGAGATTGGGATGAAGGCATTCCATTTGTAATGTTTGCTGCCAGGGAGTCTATACAAGAGTCACTTGGGTTCAGTCCATTTGAACTTGTCTTTGGACACACAGTTCGTGGACCATTGAAATTGTTAAAGGAGAAGTGGTTATCAGATCCAGGTGAAGACATACATCTACTTGATTATGTATCCCGCTTTAAAGATCGTCTTCATGGAGCATGTGAACTTGCTCAGGAAAATCTGAGGCACTCTCAGAAGAAAATGAAAGCGTGGTACGACAAGACCACTGTGAAAGGAGAGTTTAGGCCTGGTGATAAGGTGCTAGTGTTTTTACCTGTTTCTGGTCAGCCACTTCAAGCTCGCTTTCAAGGACCTTATGTCATTGAGAGAAAGGTCAGTGACACAGATTACGTCATTATGACACCTGACAAGCGTAAATCTAAAAGAGTATGTCATATTAATATGATGAAGAGATATTATGAAAGAGAAGATTGTGACATTTCTAAGGATGAAAGTGTACATGATGTAAATAGTAACACTAATGATACAGGTGATCAAGTGTGTATTATCAATACTGATCATGAACTCAGTAATGATGAAATCAAGGCTAATAATGTTCCTGACATGTGTATTAAGTTACAAAATTCTGATGTGTTGAAAAATCTCGACCAGAAATTAAGTCACCTGGATCACAAAGAAAAGTCAGAAATGAAATCATTAATCTATGAATATGCATGCTTGTTCTCAGATGATCCTACTAGGACAAATTTGATTGAACATGATGTTGATGTGGGAGATACCACACCAATCAAGCAGCATCCTAACCGAGTTAACCCTCGAAAACGACAACATCTCAGGGATGAGGTTCGGTACATGTTAGACCATGACATTATAGAACCTAGTAATAGTGAATGGTCATCCCCTTGTATATTGGTCCCCAAGCCAGATGGTGGGTACAGATTTTGTACTGATTACCGAAAGGTGAATGCAGTCACAAGAACGGATTCCTATCCGATACCCCGTATCGATGATTGCATTGATAGGATTGGGAAAGCTATGTATGTGTCAAAGTTTGACTTACTAAAGGGGTACTGGGAGATACCACTCACTGAGAGGGCTCGGAAAATCTCGGCATTCGTGACGCCAGATGGGTTGTTTCAGTATAAGGTTATGCCGTTTGGTATGAAAAACTCACCGATGACGTTTCAGCGCTTAGTAAATAATCTTACGTCAAATTTAGAAAATTGCGAAGTATATGTTGATGACCTTATTGTGTGCAGCAACTCGTGGGATGAACATGTACAACATGTTAAGGCATTATTTGACAAGCTTGCCAAAGCTAATTTGACTGTCAATTTGGTCAAAAGTGAGATTGCTTGTGCCCATGTGGTGTACTTAGGGCATGTGGTTGGTCAGGGTAAAGTTAGACCAATTAAGGCCAAAGTTGAGGGCATTGACAAATTCCCTGCCCCAACTGATAAAAGGCAGCTCATGCGCTTCCTTGGCATGGCTGGTTACTACAGACGTTTTTGTCCGAATTTCTCTGACATTGCTGCACCACTGACAAAATTGTTAAAGAAAAATGAAAAGTTTGATTGGACAGATAATTGCCAAGCAGCATTTGAATTATTGAAAAAGGCACTAATGAGTTCACCAGTGTTGATTGCTCCAGATTTTGAAAAACAATTTAAGTTGGCAGTAGATGCCAGTGACAATGGCATAGGAGCAGTTTTGCTTCAAGCTGATGAGCATGGTGTTGATCACCCTGTTTGTTATTATTCTAAGAAATTTGACAAACACCAGAAAAATTATTCAACAATTGAAAAAGAGACATTAGCTTTGATACTTGGTCTTCAACACTTTGATGTTTATTTGGGAACTACTAGTTTCCCTATCACTGTATACACTGATCATAACCCTTTGACATTTTTATCTAAGATGAAGAACAAAAATCAAAGATTGATGAGGTGGAGTTTATTTCTGCAATCATATAATGTAGATATTAAGCACGTTAAAGGGAAAGACAATGTTGTACCAGACTCTTTGTCAAGAATTTGATCTGATGCAGTATGTTGAAAATCTCACTGTAAGTTTTGAAATTTTGTGTTAACTATGGCACAATGTGTATTGATGATGTTACTGTATTCATGTATCATCACCTAGCAAGACAAGTTGTATGTTATGATTATACCTTCCATTGAATATTGGACTACATAATTTACATACTGTAGTTATTACTGTAAAGTTATACATTGTAAATACTGTAACTTAAGTTTTGTCCGAGACGTCCAAAACTTTTTCAAGGGGGGGAGTGTTACAAGACGACCCTCCAGGAACACCGGATTGAATCCATCGACGAGCGAACGGAAAGTTCCAGAGAATTCAACTTCAACGCAGCCTTTCCAGAACTGTCTAGAAGTGAGAACTGTTTACGTTATGTCCCAATTATAGCAGCGACCTGGCAACACTCCTAGCCAGCTGCAATTGTTTACAACTACTGTGTGTTCTAGAAGTTTCTATTAAGGAACGTTCTTGTAATTGCTGGACTGTGTACACTAGAAGTTTCTGTTAAATTCTGGAGAGTTCTCGAATAAAAGCCTAGCATATAAAAGGCAGTTCAACAACTGTTATACTTGAGGGACATCGAGAGACATCAACGAGACCAGACTATCATACTGCTGAGATATCATAAGCCAGCCACTGACACTGAACACTTCTGATAAATTGCCTTGCGCCGTTTCTACGCTGTGTATTGAGATTGTTATCATCCATCATCGCCTAGCCTTGTCGTTATTCGCTCGTGGAACCAGTTTCTACGCTACAGCACGCTGCAGGTCTACTACTATACCATCGTCAACGTGCATGCACTACAGTACCAGCCCTTGGACCAGACCAGGCAAATATTAATTAAAGGATTGTGAGTAAGTCTAATTAATTATTGTAAATTTAAGTAAGATAAGGAGATTGTAAATAATCATTAAGTTGTTGAATTTTAATCTCGTTCTTCTGTGATCTTTCGCTGTTATTGGTTTGACTCGCGACCACAAGCCGTAACACTTTTAAAATTTTTAGAAACATTAGATGTCCTTACATGAATTCAGTGGTGCTTACATATGCTACCAGCTTTGAAGTAGAATTTTTGTTCAAAACATTTTAGTTGGGCATCAATGAGGGGGCATGGCCCAAATACGCCACTGTTCTCGGGCAAACATTACTCCAACCCCGCCAAAAAATGTCCAGTACCTGGGTGAGGGTACTAAATGAAAATGAAAAGAAATGGACTGTACACCAGGTTTGACCAGGCAAATATGCAGTGACTCTGAGATTGCACGAAAGATGTCATGTGCCAGGACTAAAACAGAAGCGATTGTCAACAACGTGATAGCACCCCATGGTGTGGAGATCGTGAAGGAGGCAATGAAGAATATATCTCATTGCTTTGTGTCGACAGATGCCAGCAACCATGGGTCAGTGAAGATGTTCCTCGTCTGATCCAATATTTTGGATGGAACAATGGTGGTTTGCAGACGAAGGTGATTGACCTGCAACGCCTCTCCGATGAAACTACAAATACAATCGCATCGTACATCAAAGGGATCCTGGATGAGCAAGATCTCCTACCGAAATGTGTTACATTTTCGGGAGATAACTGCAACACTAACTTCGTGGGTCTCAGACGTAGGGATGACAACAACGTGTTTGCAACCCTTAAGCGGTCGGTGAACCCTAATCTGATTGGGATCGGGTGCCCTGCACACATCTTAAACAAATTCAGCATGGAGCAGACCGGCTATCCGTTGATGTAGACTCGATCGTGCTCAAGATCTTCAATTACTTCGCGATCTATACTGTACGCACAGAGTCTTTGAAGGAGTTTGCAGACTTTGTCGAGGTCCAGTACAAACCACTGCTGTACCATAGCAAGACCCATTGGCTGTCGCTTTTTCCTGCAGTGGAACGACTGATCAACATGTTCCCAGCACTGGAGGCCTTCTTTCTCTCCCAAGAGAAATGCCCAGGTCTCATTGAACGTTTTTTTTTTTTTCCAGGATGAGATGAGCGAGGCATACCTATGGTTCATCCACTCCCTGAAGTCTGTCTTCCACTGCCACATTGCAAGCATCGAGAGGGAAGGCAACTCCTTAGTGGAGGTGATGGGCCATCTGGAATCCGTCATGGGCGTCCTGTACCAACGCAGGGAGCAAGCCTTCATGCCTATTAAGGTGAAGGAAATCATTGCACAGAGTCCGCTGCTGGATTCGAGAATGAATGCAAAGTCTTCCTGGACGAAGCCAGCGATCTATACAGCACATGCATTGACTACTTGAAGGCTTGGACCGAGGACATGCTACATGGGGAGTTGTCTGCCTTCAAATGGATGTGTCTGTCCGAGGTGACGAAATGGGATGAAGTAGAAGCCACCGTGAAGTACCTGAATCGGATTGGGTTAGCGATTGCTGATGATGTGTGTTTTGACCAGCTCTGTAATCTCCAGTCATTTTGTAAGCAGAAGAGACAAGATGTGGACTTCAGAGATGCCTTGGCCAATCAGAAATGGTGCATCTACTTCAGCACAGAAATAATGTGCCATGCTTTTCTGAGCTGCTGAAGATCGCGGACTTCTTCTTCGCAATTCCTAGCCACAATGCCAATAAACCACCACTCAAAAAAACCAAGAAGGCCTCTTTAAATCTATTTGAGCTGGCAACATTTTGCTCTGGAAATCGTAAGGTGTGCGTTTAACGTCAGCAATCAGCTGATATCTAGTCGTCTTCTTTCGAATATGTCTGCGCACATGCCAAAAAGCCAGGGAAATTTGAAATATATTCTTCATAATAAAGGTTTCATGTAAGGTACATCGGGTAAAGATTATCTGTTGCATTTATATGGATACTACACATATGTAAACGGTCCAATGGCTGCTATTGCTTACCTTTAATATTGGACCAATGTCTGCTGTATGACTGTTTGCATATCCATTCGATGTTGACAAAGACCAGATGGGCTTCCTGGCAAAGACAGCCATCAGACGTACTATTTTCGCCTAAAACCGGACTGTTCAATGTCCATTTAACATCATTCCGACCTCAGCGAAAGGACTACAATATTTTCAGACCTCCATATGACATTGTACTAAAGTTGCAAATAGAAGTTTGGCTAACGGCAGCGTCCCAGATAGCACAGTAACATCGGGCCAACGGTGGAAAAGGTTGTACATTTTGTTGGTACCACATAGGAAAAATGTTGTTTGAAGGTTGGATGTTCATTGTGTATCCGTTGGCCCAACATGTTGGCTTACCAATGGACCAACGGCACGCCATTGTTTTCCCAACGTGTTGTTGCAGCAATGGGCCAACATTATGCCAATGTTTATCCAGCGTGTTGTTGAAAGCAAGAACCAGCGTTACGCCAACGTTTACCCAACATTGTGTAGAAACAATGGGCCATCATTATGCCCACATTCACTCCGGTACATTGTTGTAGCAAAGGGTCAACGTTATTCCAGCGGTTGGGCAAACGTTATCTGATGGTTGGGTGCTCAGTGCAAAGAATAGTTGGAACAATGTTGTACCAACTAAACTATGCCTCGTTTTGTCTAAAACTTCGCTTTAATTAACTGCTCATTATGGCAATTCATAAAGAAATATGTCAGAGAAGCTACCTCCTACAAGTCTTAAAAGCTACCAGCATTGCTAGTACTAGCCACTTTTAAATGTAGTAGGAATTTCATTGAAAATTTGTATATGAAATGAGAAGATTGGTTTAGCTATTATATATATTTATTGAGACCTGTTTGTTAGTATTAACGATTGATAATACAATTTTCTTCATGATATTTCAATATTTCCTTCTTTATGTTGTATTGCACAACCAACTGAGAAACATGATTTCCTGCAAGGATTCACCATTGTCAGCCACAATATATTTTAATTAGACATATCATTAAGTGATATGGACAAATCTCATTTAAAAAATTCGGAATGCTCCATTCAGACTCAAGGTATATAAACCTGATGCTGCACTAGAATTTTGCAGCATCTTAAACATGTTTCTCAAATTGTCTCAGCAAAAATTCCCACTTTGTTAGTGAACGTTTTGTAAAATATTCACTGTGAAATGTAAAATTTAGAAATAGCTGCTATTAAAACAATTGTAGGTTGGGTTGATACCAAAATGACCAGCTCAGTATTTTTGCGGTGGTACATTGCTGGGCCAATGTTGGGCCGCTTACCATTGGCCAACCGAAACCAATGTGGGCCTTTAGCAATCCATCACCGAAATCCAGTGTTCGGGTTGGGGCAACCATATGTTGTAGTCCGACTTTTAAGTGTCCTCCAGATTCAGCACATCAGTCGAGGGATGACTTATAATTTAACTCTTTCAAATTGCCACATACACCATTGATCTTTTATATTTAACATGATAATATCACAGATAAGTGCCACTGATGAATTTTGAACCTCGATTTACTGCTTTGACAGGCCTATACATAAATTCTCTAATACTGTTTTATCACTGTATGATAGTAATGTTCGCCCAACGTTGGTTAAAGGAATGTGGCCCAACATTTGGTTGGTCCATGTTGGCCCCACATTCGTTTAACGAGTAAGGCCCAACATTTGGTTGGTACACGTTGGTCCAACGTTGGTTCAACGAATAAGGCCCAACAGTTGGGCTGCCTGTATGTTCGCTCAACGTTGGTTCAATGTATGTGGCTCAAAAGTTGGTTGGTATATGTTGGCCCAATGTTGGTTGACCGAAGAAAGCCCTATTGTTGGATAGATAATGTTGGCCTAACATTGGTTTAAAAATGATACCCAATAATTGTTTGGTTAATTTTGGCCCAACGTTGGTAAAATATTAGAGTGCACAACAGTTGTTACATATAGGTTGGCCTTGTGTTGGTCCAACATTTATGTGCCAACACAACTTATTGCCATCGCTTGCCAACATTTTCCGACCATTTGCCAACGTTTGTCCAACATAGTGTGCTATCTTCAGATCTTGGGTACTCAGCCGATGTCTTGCCTCGCTCCGAATATTACCCAACGGACCACAATCAGACCAGAAACCGAAGTCAGTCCAATGTGGAAATGTTTAAGGGAAGTCAAACAACAAGTTAACCCCTGGATTTCCAAGTAATGAAAGATACTATTGACAATAATTATTTTAATTGACAGCGTACAGTACGAGTAAACTGTTTCTATAGCCTAAACACTTTTATGACCATTGCAGCCTACAGTCTTTTGTACAGGTATATAGTGTGTTGCCTATACCATCGGGGGGGGGGGGGCTCGGTGTGAATCAGACTAGCCTAAGGGTTTACCTGTCAAGTACCTACAAACGATTAAGAGACAAAATGTCACAAACCTGTTGACTGGTAATCCCTTTTGGGAAATTTTGTCGTCTCGGCATTTATGAATATGAGATGGCCATTGCACTAGTCTGCCAAAGGGTTTGGTCTCCTCGGCCATACATCGACTGCGATGTTCGTACTTTGTATACATACAACGTTAGGACTAACGTTATCTGAACTGAAGAACTAGGCTTGAGTGTCGGTTACGTTTGCGTTTCTCCCCTCTCTCCCTTGATGTCATATTCGCTGCTTTAACTTTTGAAATAGCTGTTTAGTTTCTTATCAGTTAAACAGGCAAACAGGACCTTCTCTCTAAATGTAAAACAGTGAATTTCACTCTTCGACGATTGCCTATAGTGACCACTCTCTATTTCGAGTGGAATTTCACTCTGCCCGGAGTAGTAATTTACTCATTTGGAGTGAATTACCACTCCCAGCAGAGTGAAATTTTCACTCGAAGAAAGAGTGGTCTCTATAGGCAATCGTCGAAGAGTGAAATTCACTCTTTTACATTTAGAGAGTTGGTAGCTCCAAACCCGATCAAATAAGAGTATTTGTGGCCTATATTATATGCAATCTACGAACACGTTTGCTAGGACTGCACTTAGCATGCACTGGTTGTGTTTACTCAGAAGCTCCACCCTCATATATGCAGAGTGTGTGCTAAAGCACCGCCCATTCGCGTATTGTTCGCGTGATAGTGATCTAAAATTTCCTATCCTCGCCGAGTGTGACAAAATTGTACGGAAAGCCGTACATAACAAATTATGAATAATGCCTACGGCGACATATATATATATATATATATATATATATATATAGCCAGGGGCGTAAATACGGGGGTGTAGGGGGTGTGACACCCCCGTGAAAATCAAAAGTCGGTCTCTGAGCGCCAAAAATTGATCTTTTACCTGCCCTGATTTTCGTCTGTTCCCGTGGAAAAACAGGGAAAGTTGTAGTTGGTCCCAAAATAGTTCACCCCCTCCCGGCGAATTCATGTATATACGCCCCTGTATATAGCTGATTGTGATATATATATATATATATATATATATATATATATATATATATATATATATATATAGGTTATTAGTAATATATAGACAGATTATGTATAACCTGTATATATGCGATATACGAGTAAACTACATATCGGGGTATACCATATATATCTGGATGTATAATCAATATATTTGGCATACAATTTTGGCACGTACGTTATACACTCTGGTATGTACTGATATTTCGTACGCACTCCCCAATATTACGCTCAAGTTTCAAGACGAAATAGTGACTATTGCCAAGCTACCAAGTGTGCGAAATGTGTGAAATACTGAATTGTTTCACAAATGTTTTTCCTTAGTTTTCGCATTAGAAGTGTCCGCCATTTGTCGACTCCCATTATGGACGCCAGCAATTGGCATTTCACAGTTCAAGGTGGCGCTAACCACAAGCAGATGAAAGGGTACCTTCCCTCCTTCTGATTGTATCATTCCCTCCATGATACACAGTGAAAAACATTTACAACTAATAAAGGTGTCCAGAAAGTTGTCACCAGTTTTTTGCACTTAAAGTCCAAATACTAGTTTCCTGAAAAATTTCAATGGCAAAGAATCCGCGGTGCTTCATGTTCTGCAGACAAAAATATAAACAGGAGAACGCCTTTTAGCGGAAAAGAGCTAGTTAAAAGGGTATAAAACAAAAACAGTGAAAAACAGTTACAGTAACTCAAACAACTGTAGAATATGCAATTTGTTTCCTCCGTAGGCAGTCATTGGCACTTATGAATATTCATTAAGCAGCTGCTTTCGAATTTCGAGATCACTTCATGTCGACGACTGTCCTGCACGATGGAGCCAGTGTACATCTACTGCATACGCACTCGCTTACCCTATTTTCATTGTTCACTAATCGACGACGAATGTTAGGCTATGGTGAGTTTGATTTACGAACAATGTACCCAGTGGCGTAGCCAGGGGGGACGGGGGGCAAGTTGCCCCCTCTGGAAAAAATCTTGGGGGAAATTTTGAAAGTGAATATATGGTGAAATGTGCGCATGATCTGGTAAAATTTTAAATTTCTCAACCAGTAAACTTTACTTATTTTAAAGTATATGCCACATGGCACAACCAGTCCGCATTAAGGTTTTCAGAGATGGGGTGATGACACCATGCTTATAGTTGTACTAGTTATGTTTTACTCTCTGTTTTATACAGCATGGGATCTCTGGACCCAGGGCGTTGCCAGAGCATTTGTCATGGGGGTGTGGTGCCGTATTTGCCGACTTAGAAGAAAGAAATGCCGACTGAAAGTGTCGATAAGAGATGCAGTTAGAGCTGAGAACCGTTAGTCCAACCGGTAGTGGTCCAACAGGGGTGGCACCAGGATTTGCTCAAGGGGGAGGGCGTGGCAACGACCCGAAGCCTCGACAGCCCATGCCGTCGAGGGGTTGGTGAGGGGAGATTTGAAGAAAACCTGTGTACTATACCATGTCATTGCGGGGCATACATTGCATAAAATTTTGTATGTACTAGAGGAAAGTAGTTCCACCCGATTTAAGGTTTTTCCCGAAATCTAAACTGTGAAACTGCAAAGCGCGCGAAGCTCGCGAAACTTTTGGGTAAGCTTACACTAAAAAGAATCTGTACTTATTTAAAGCTTATATAGGTCAACCAGTAGCGTACCCAGGATTTCTCTCAAGGGGGGGGATGCAATATGTTGTGTGATCGCCGGTCTGGGGGAGGGTGTAAGGGGAGGGAATGTCCCCCCTAATGTCTGAAAATTTTTGAAAAATTAGGTGTCCTTACATGCAATCTGGTGCCACATATGCCACCTTTGGAAGTAAAATTAGTGTTAAAACATTTACGTTTTTTAGGGACCAGAAAAAAATTGGCATCCGTGAGGGAGATATGCCCAATGGCCTCCCCCCTGTGTACGCCACTGAGGTCAGCTGTCCAGGCAGTTGGACCCAATCGGGCACAACTTACATTGTACTTCCTTCTTCGAGTCACTAGCCGTACCGAAAGACAGACTCAAGAGAACATTACTAGTAACTTAGTTTAGCGAAATGAGATGAGATTCCCGGCATTTACATAAAACGATAAATTCTTCTTAAGTTACTTGAAAAGATGGAAAGGTTTGTTCTATATTAAGCTATTAGTAACGAAACTGAGGAAGAGCGGGCAAAGCATACCGAAAATTTGGGGTTTTATCGCAGAAATGACCCTTTTGAAAGCTAAAATAAGTAAACCGACCATGGGTGGCGACAGAATTTTCCCAACATAGGGCCGGGCCATGCCAGCGACCCCAAGTTCCGACAGCATGTCGAGGGGGTGAGAAAGGGATATGAAGGAGCCTAACTATCCCATGGCATTGCAGAGTATCGTATATTTAGCATAATATCACTTAATATGTCAAGAGCCGATTTGCGCACTGACACTGTTCTTTTGAGTCTGAATCGTGAAATTGCAAAGGGCGCGAAAATTTTTGATAGGCTGACACAAAAACATGTTATCATTAAGAACAAAGAAAAACAGTAAAAACATAAAAACTGTAAGGGTTGTAGGCTGTATCAGGCACAACATACATTATGTCGAAACCACCTGGACTATCCAAACTTTACTTCGTGAGTCGCTCACCAGCTGACCGTATACCGCATGACAGACTAGAGAACGGCAACTAGGCTTTGCGATATGGGATGAAATTTACATAACCTGTGTACCCTGCCTACATGTCACTTGGTAAGGTTGACAGGACGTATGCTATCTAGCTATGTGGAATGGAACTACTGAAGAAACTGGAGTGACATTACAGCGCGCGTAGTGCGTGGAAAATTTTGGGTTCTGATTACAGAAATTGTCCTCTTTCTTTCACTTTTTCCTTTCTTTTCGTCATGTTTCCTTCATTTTGCCGACTGGTGCAGAATTTACCTACTCAATGCCAGAAATCACATGACGATCGGAACTCCTTTAGTATACAATGATACTGAAAAGCCCTATGTAGCTTTTTGCCGACAGAATATGTTTTAAGTTTCAAAAAGTGTTGCTTACGGGCTTTGAAAATATTGTAATAAACGTTTACAAATGCATTCCAATCTCCTGTCTTCCGTCTGCACCAGTCCCTTTCTCTTGCCCTGCTTTGTCCCTCCCTTCCCTGTCCTTTTCTCTGTTCGCTCGGTCTTTCTCTCTCCTTCTTCTCTCTCCTTCTCCTTCTCTCTCCTTCTTCTCTCTCCTCTTTTCTCTCTTTTTTGTTCCCTCTTTTTTCTTTCCTCTTACTTTCATTCGTTTGCACTTCCCTTTTTCCTTCATTTGCCGACTAGTGCAGGATTTTGCCGACTGCGTGGATCGGGAAGGGGAGGGGGGGTTCACACCCCTACACCCTCCTCTAGCTTCGTCCCTATCTGGACCTCTGTCAAGGGATTCTGTCCTTTTATTGATACTTCCAATGCTTCTTGATAATTAAAGGAGCAGCATTGTGGTATATTCAGTTTGTAAGAATAGGTCAGTGGTCAAGTGCTATACTCTGATACCAGGGCAGGTCCTCGTTAAATTCATTGATTGAGGTGAATGTGGTAAACTGATGAAGGGAAAGGTGTACCAGGGTTTACTAAATTACTGTGATTCACCCATTGTGATTCTGAAGTACCAGTAGGACTCAAGAAAAATTCACCAAGACAAGCAAGATAAAAAAAAAAGCTTCCTAAAATATAGGAATTCTTGGTGGGAATTCAGTTTTCATTTAGTACCAAATGTGGCACCATTTTTGCATCTAGTCCTCCTTACATGAGGGGTTTCCCCCTCCCCTTAGACCCCTCCCCCAGGACGGCAATCAGTCACATCAGCCAGGTCAGAAGAAATCACCCGGAAAAATTTGGATCTGCGGAGAACACTGATTATTAGGAAGCAGATCACTAGTTGGGGGAAATCTTGGTGCTCTTGCCCCCCCCCCCGACAAAAAACCTGGCTACGCCACTGAATGTACCCATAGGGCCGTAATACACAGGCAGTCAACCTGCGCAAGATTGTCGGTCGGACTGCAGCTGTGCATATTCATATACCTGTATTTTGCCTCGCTGTGCCAGGCAACGTTCTCTTATTCCGCTTAGGATTTCAGGTGAGGTTTTCCTCCTTTTTCATGTTTAGTAATGTTACTTACTACAATTCAGATCTAAGCCTATACTAACCTGAGTATAGTCCTAGGCTGTTTGTGTAGTCCATCCGTCAAATATACAAGCTGAAATGCTCTCCACTGTTTACGTGCGTACATTTCACTACAGCATGTAGGCATGGCACCTATAGTTGTTTATTCATGAATAATCATGAACGAACAGACTTTCATTGGTTCATACTCCTGACTGATGGGCTCATTACGAGGAAAGAACTCGAATTTCTATTGGCAATCCGAATTCAACATCTGCATTTCGGACAATGATTACTCCCGAGAGAAGCTAAGACTGTTCTTCTTAGTATGTTAGAACCTCTCAAACTGTTACCAACTTCATAGTTCTGGCCCTGGTGCTATCACGATTTTTGGCGGTTTAAGTATTTCTTTATACAAACTCGTTATTCGGACTTTAATGCAACTTCTGTTCTACCGTTCTTCTAAGGGAGTCTCAGAAGCGGGGGTCCCATCCACCTCCGCAAAAAAGGGGAATGTCGTCAAAAATTATGATATTTTTATTATGTCTATTATCATTATAATAAACAAAATATTTTATCTAGTTGGTAATCCGTGGGGGTATTCTTTGTTTGTAGGGAGGAGTGCCAGAATTTCCCTGGGTGCCAGCAACCTGAAGCCAGGACAAAGGCGACGGTTTGCCGAAAGGATGCGAACACAAAATGTTTGGCAAGCGAGTCGTCCCGAAAATGTTAGGTTTTAATGAAAAAATTGACAATTTTGGATTTTCATTGGTGAAAATTTGAAAATTCTGGGGTTTTATGGAAGAAATTTTGGTTGTTATTGAAGGATTTTTTAAAATATTGGGCCTTAATAGTAAAAATTGTCCTCCTTTAGACAAAATGAAGTTGAGTTGACCGTGGTGTTGGAGATGACATAGTTACTTTAGCTATCTATTAAGGCTATTAAAGAATTAAAAAAAAAATATGGGCCAGCCTTCCCGACGGAAGAGGGGTGGGGGTGGGACGAGAGGATGCCAATGCCCCCAGTTGCCGCACTTTCCTGGGTTACTGTGAGCACAATATTGGATAATTACAAAGAATAGTCAGTTGCCCCGACGTTTTAACTGAATTTTAAGGAAGTAAAATTTTTCAACACAACCTCTAAAATTGTCGGCGCTGTAGAATTTTATCCTCCATCCCATGACTGTCCGGAGACTCTTGTATTTCGAATGGTAGTCTACAGTTGAAAGAAGAGTCTAGGCTCAAATCAAGCTTAAATTTGTTAGAGAGGTACTTATTCTTTGCATTCTGGTGAAATTTGCATTGAAATTCGATGTGTGGTTCTCAAGATATTAGGAGTTAAAGTTGTTACATTTTTAACCCAAAGTGAACTTGACGCAAGCACGTGACATCACAGCCACACACAAATGAACAGTCTTTTTTTTTTTCTTTAAAATTTACAACCAATTTTCTCCTCCATAATCCCATGTTATCGGAATGTGAATGCATGAGAGGCATGAGAATTTTAAAAACTTCGAATTTCCCATGTGGAGATCCTGTCCTTAAGGGCAACACAACAGACTGGAAAACAGAGAACAAAGCATTGCTCATCAATGTGAGGAGGTGACATGACCCCTGTTTTCCTCAAGCTCACTTTTGGTTACAACTGTAGTGACTTCATTTGCTGATATCTCGACAACTACATGTCCGAATTGAATGTAGTCCTACCAAATTGCTTAGATCAAGTTCCTCTTTCACATGTGAATATTAATTTTTTGCTTAAACCCTTCCTTTAATGACTTGGCAGACGGGTGGATACGATACAATTCATTTTATCCCCCATAAGAGTTAGTCAGTCGGTCGGTCGGTCGGTCGGTCGGTCGGTCGGTCAGTCAGTTAGTTGTTGGTTGGTTGGTTGGTTAGATAATATTTAACGACACACCAACACGAATATGTTATATAATGTCAACTAGATAAAAACGGTTCAAATTCGGTTTCAAACATTGTTCAAATACAATGCAAGTCCTCCCTTTTAGTCGCCTCTTACGACAGGCGGGGAATACCGTGGGCATATTCTACAACCCCCAGCCCACAGGCGCAATCCCCATTAGAGGTCAGCCACCGATGTGTAGTCGATCAATTTTGTCTCTCCATGACGGCAGATCCTTCATTATGTTCATATAAAATTTAGCGCGGTCCTCGCATTGTGGAACTCTCCGAGTCACATTTTCAAGCAAATTACTTAACCATCACTAACTCGGTATGTAAAGCTTGTGTCTTGGGCAAAATGTGCTATGACATGGAAAAGTAGTGTATACAAGGTTTTTTCCTCCTATCCCTGACTCCTCGCGTCCCCGCACCTTTCTCCATCCCACTGCCCCCTCGTCATACTTCGGGTCTTCCTATTGCTGGCCACGTTCGAGGAGTTTACTCACCTCCCGTCAAGTAATCTGGTACCTCACGCCACACCTGACGCACCCAGTTTAGACGCAGAAAGGTAGCTACAAATTTGTGCGATGTCCTGCATTCTAGGGCTTGGGTTGCCAACTTTATTCCCTCCCATACTATCGACATACACATAGAAGAGGAGGATCTGTGGTGGGACACTTTGTTTCATAGAGTGCGGTTTCCTGCAATGTACGGTGCTTGATAAATTCTTAGATCCCGTCTACAAAGGTATATTTTTTTTTAAGTTTTTCTCTTCAAGTTTTTTCCTAACCAGGCATTAACCAGTAGACTAGTTGCAACTCTCTGTTGTAACCGTCACTTTAATGTAATGGTCGATTCATTATAGGTGATTGTATGTTCCGTGGATTTCAGAAACGTCAACCTGAACCTACCCCGCGGAGCGGATTGTTTTCTCAGCCCTTCTTTAAAAGTATGTTCTGGTGACCAAATTTGATGTTTTCAAAAAAAGCAGAAAAATTTGCTGTGTTAGGCAGTGAAAACCCCTTGTCTATAGCATTTTGCATCTGGAAGATATGAATTTTTGAAGAAATGCTTTATTTTCATGTTCAGCAGTGCATGATGGGAAATATGTGATGTTATCTGGGCAAATTGATTAGGTGTAGCTTTTGTATTTCTTTATAATGTTGATATCACTAAATTGATTATTTCATAACTTTATTTGCTGTGCGATAAGTATGTCACAATTTTACACTATATCTACACGGAAAAGCATCTAAACATTCCAACGGTATCAAATTTCAAGGACAAACAAGGTATCCAATTATAAAGAATAACAAAAGGAATCTGAGACAATTTGCCCACTTGGCTTCATGTTCTGTGACCTTGAGGAAATATGGAGGTATTTCTTGTCAAAAGTAGCCTGTCTTTTGGAAGGGATATCTTGAGTTTGGAATGGAGTTTTGGTATGGGGTTTGGATAACATGTAGTGAAAAATTTTATTCTTTCCTATAAGACCCCTACAAAATGCCACCAGACAATGCCTTTAAGATTTCCCAAACAATATATGACTGAACAAGGAATATGCCGCACAACATGCTACATAGGGAAACCTGAGCCCAGAGCTGAGAACGGGAATGCATATGTTTCACATCCAGTGGAGCACTAAGGGCAGGTGCTGGGCCATCCATTCCGGGCATCAGCCTTGGAAGGGTACCATGCCGCAGCCACAAAGTCATTAAATGATTACAATTTCTAAAAACATCGTTTCAGTTTCAAAGCTTTGCCAAAGATAGCACGATTTTGCATCTAAGTACACACACATTTTTCAAAGGGAGGGCTTGTTGTCACCCGTCCTCTTAGATGATGCCCCTGCCCCTAAACCTAGCCAAAGCATAAGACAAAATGACTAAATAAAGAACATTTCTACACACATAATCAGTTTAAAACGTTGTTTAAGATGGTACTATTTTGCATCTAAGCCACTTTGCAAAAAACAAAATTTTTGAAAGGAAAAGGGATAACCCCCTTATACCCCTCCTCAAGATGGCACCCAATATATGACGTAACAAAGGATCAGCTCCGAGTGTGAACTATTCTACCTGTCCCCCTGATAATGTTACAGATAATAGGTCTTTATTGGCCAAATGTTGTAGTGACCATTTACCTACAAAATCATGTGTGTAACCAGGGTTCGAGTGCAGGTGCGGATTTAGGGGGGCAGGGGGCCCGGGCCCCCCTTCCAAAAATTTTTGAAGTTTTTTTCAAGGTCACAAAACAAATGAATAGGCCCTATTCCAATTAAAAAGGCCTTGTGATGTGTCAGAGTGAAATTTAAATTTGTTCATTATTTAAATTTCTAACTCAGAAAATCAGTCTTATGTTAATAATTCTGTTACTGACCTCCGGCTGATAACATTTTGGCTTATATTGGTCACAATAACTTTTTCCGGGCATTGCAAGGGGTTACCCATGAGCGCTGCATTGGACTGCTAACTTCAGTCTACTACCGGCCGGGCCCACATCACTGGGAACACTGCTTCTACTTTCAAGGGAATTTCAGAATTCTTTAATATTTAGAGTAATATTTTCAACAGCCTCAGGCTTTTAACTATAACTTGCTGCAACATTAGCATCTTTGTTAAGCTTTGTAATTTACTTTAATGAAATGTACTTCGAATTTAGGGTAATATAAGGGAAAAGAAGACTTCAATTCGGGAAACTGCTATCCTAATATGTGGACGACAAAGGCTACTTACTCTCCTCTTTCCACCAACCAAAATTTAAATTTCACTAAATTATGAGCATTTTCCAGCCATATATGATCAGTTTCAAAAATATACTAAAGATATCACCATTTTGCATCTTAGCAATCTTAAATTAACAAAAATTTCTCAAAGGGGAGGGGAAACCCCTCCCCTTAGACCCCTCCCCAGAAAAGCATCTTCCACCCAACCAAAAATTAAAATTGACTGAATTATGAAAACTTTCCGGCCATGAATGATCAGTCAAAAAAATATACCAAAGACATCAAAATTTTGCATCTGAGCAACCTTAAATTAACAAAAATTTCTCAAAGGGGAGACCCCTTTCCCGGACGGTGATCACTCATCACATACTTTACCTCCTATCAAAATACCCTGGCACCACCCCTGGCGCAACGCCTGACCCCTTAGATCCCTCCCCCAGATCGGACTTTTATACAAACCACTATGACCTGCCCCCCCCCCTTCTGCCAAATCCTGGATCTGCCACTGGAGTGAATTCCTCTGTCCAGGCGAATTACCTCGTCACTTCAGCGAAGCTCCCCTCTCTCCTTTCGCCTTTGCAAGCAATTGTATGACACGGCCTACTGGGTAGCTTATTAAGCAATCACGAGCTAAGCATGACAGCTAACACAAGGGCATACAATTCATAGCTATATGAGCTTTGTTGGTTCAGTGTTTAGTTTGACCACTAAACTGTTGGTTTGGACAATTTGTAGTACGACAGAGACTATTTTGTAGAGTTTTAAACGCCAAATAAAGATGATGTTGACCAGGGAGGTGTTGTCCGTAGCAACTCCCTGTGTTGACAAAACGGCAGTCGTTTTTCCCTGCTGTGCTGATACACTAAAGTGCTTTGTTTTGATACTGGTAACAATACAATCAACGCCAAATACTTCCTTTGGCATTAACCTGAAATTGCCTTGGCTTCCACCCTTGAATTAAAACGCCAAATTAATTTTTGGCTGGTACAAAAAGAAGGTAATTTTATTTCGAAGGTTCTCCAACATACTTTGATCATATAAAACGAGAGTCATTGAGATTAGTTACTTGTTATGTTTTTTCCTATTAGAAGCAATTCATTCCAACCCGGAATGGTCAATTTTATATTCAAAAATGTCCCTTAACATCGTTTTTCGTGATATTGATTATTCCCGAACAAGATTTGTGCATGAACAACCTGTGGACTACTGCGCAGAGTTTCGAGCACAAATATCAAAATATCTAATAGAAGAAGAGAATAAGGGCCAAAATTAGTAAAATTAACTCCAACGATTGCAAATAATCATTGATCAGCACAATTTTTACAGGTAAAATTTGCGTTACACGTTCCACGTCTGCACCAAATATCAGGTCCGTACTTTTTAAGACGGCCGAGAAAAAGCAACCGAAAGGCAAAACATCTTGAAACGCCTCTCCAAACCCGCTGTTTCGATCGCATTACTTCGACTTGTCGAAGTAAAAACGATCAAACAAGCTAAACGGCAAAACACTTCCATTACATAACACAGGCCCGAAATTCCATCTTTTTATACCACGTAACCACACCACAATGCAAAATTTTTAGTCATGAGCATAAGCAGGAAGTTTACTTGGTTCGGACAGCGTGATTATTTTCCAGGACGACTGGGAGCAATTTCTTTTACCTTAACCTTAACCTTAGTCCTAACCTGATCTTCATTTTGCATTTTTCATGATTTCAATGGAAATTTCCGAAAATCCCCCCTTTTCGTCCTGAGGAAAAAAATTTCCCTTTCGGGCGAACACCCTTTCCGACGAAAACCCTTTCCCCTTAAACAACCCCCTTTCATCCCTTTTTGCACCCACCTGTCAAATGTTATGCTCGCAGGAAAGTCTATGGGTTTTTCACCCGAAGAATAGTTTACATAAACTGTCCTCAAGTCAAAAGAAAAAATGAGATAAATAAAATGTTGAATAGGAATAGGAATATGTACGTTGGGCAATAAGCTTCCATAGTAAGCAACTATAAACTCCCTCAATAAACAATAGGGCCAAAAACAAACACCTAAATGCAAACAGTCGGCCGCGAAATGGTAGCAGATCCTTAATCCAAATCTTCATAAGGATGAAACCCACTTTCCAGTCGTAAAAATGCGTGTGTCGGATGGGAGTTAAAGGTTCGGGGAACTACTCTTTTCTCGCACCGCCTTGTCACTTGAGCGACGTCCCAGCCTATCCATCTTATTTTACTTTCCTGGAAATACATAACCTACCCTTGCCGAAAGTCGGTTAAAGGGTACTGAAATGATTGCGCGTAGTGAGTAATTTAAACAAGGACCTTCCCAAAAAATGGTCTGAAACTCATTATATTAAAGTCCAAAATACAAAAACCAGATGCAAATAAGGTCCCTCCCTTTTAAACTTCCAAAAGGAGATATCCTTTAGAAGTCTCATGGTCGGGGGCCGAGACATGGTACCCTTATTGGGGACCACTTTCCCTGCACAGCCACCTCTATAGTTCACCTGTTTTTCTTTAGGAGGTCAGATTTTTCAATATGATCTATGATTACTTTTTAGTTGCGGTGCCTGCCACGCAGGCACACGCAACTTATGTCGTCGACACAAAATTGCGACTTTGGACTTTGGACCGTAACTCCTCCTAGTCGGCTGGTTGTATCGAAATACGACGTAGTCCAAGTTGTAGGGGTGGTTGGATTCTTTTAGGTAAGGTACTTTCGGGGACCTTGTGGCCTTTTTAAGGGGGTGTAATTGGGATTTTTCTTTCTGTAAATGCGTGGGCGGTGTCTATTTTTAGACAATTTTCTACACACACTAGTCAGCTTATTTGAGCATGGTCGGTTAGGTTATTTTTGTGAACAGCGCCATCGAATTGAGTTGACACAGTGTAGATAAACAGATAAAGTGTTATGATTGTTTTTGCACTTCTGAGTGTTGTACAAAGGGAATTATTCGATTGTTTGTGGTTATTTTATTAATTCATTTGGCATTGCTAGAGGTTTTTGTTATTGCTAGTAGTTTTGAAATTAGTTGGAAGTTGGTGAAAAACTGACCCTCACCTATTTCAATCATATGACAATGTTTTTGTTACTGAACTATGAAACTCGGAAAAAAATTTCTCCTTGCTTTACATACTGCTTGTAAACAGTTATATTCAAAACATCTTCGTAAAGCCAGTCAAATCACCTTCTACGAACTTAAACTTTCCCCATAGCCGACGAAATCAGTTGAGCGCCACACTAAAGCGCCTTTGGGTGGGCAGTAGGGTTAGGGAGCTAAATTTAGATACAATTTAATACTTTTCAAGGCAAATTTTCCATAATTCACCCCCTCTTTTGACAATTTTACTCATAATTCACATGTTCATTCATCCCACCACCCATAACCCTCAGGACATGTTAAGTGAAATATCAACCTTATTCTAAAAATTTCCAGTGTCTCAGAATGGGTGAAGCAACAATTTTAAATCTTAACAAACTTCCGACTCAAATTTAAATAAAATGCGGAGAAACCGTCTCTACGATGCAGAGTTCTATGCAGTTATAATTTTTTCAAAGTCGTAACCCAATTAGGGGTGAAAATACACCCCGCCTATCATTTATGTCATAATTCATTTGTGACTAAGCAGTCATACACTAGTCTAAAAATAATTAACATGAAACGCTAGGCCTAATAGTTGCTACTGTCAAGGCACCGCAACTAGTCTAGACATATGTCTTGTTTGTTTTGTTTTAGCTACATAATACCATTTCTGTGTATATTAGAACCGCCGAGATAATGGAAGAGTACCAATGTCCAGAGTCCGTGGTGTTATTTTGCTCCTCAAAGAGACTCTCAACACAATCCCAAAATGTTCGCGGCGCATTTTATGAATCGTTTGGTTACGTTATTTAACCAAACAATTCCTAAAAAGTGAGACTGTGGGTGGGATTGTTATACTTTCCTATATAAATGAAAGTATAACAATCCCACTCTCCCATTAAAAAATAATTTAAAAAACAGTAGCTATAAGGTTTTCTGTCAAGACCGCCGGTAATGGGTCTGACCTTTTCGACTGGCAGATGGGGTGGATAAATTAAAATCTGTGATACTCTCGAATAGGGTCAGCTTTATTCTGCCCTTAATGAGCACAGATTCTTCCATGCTTCAGTAAAAATATTTGGCGTGCTTCGTGTGCCGTGTAATGTCATTCAAAAGGAAAGTGAGCTTCATTGTGATGCCCACAATATTGTAAATACCCAAAGCTTACCTGGCTTTCCCTCTGTTTTATCACGGGACCTCCCAAGAGGACCAATATGGCAGTCTTAATGACCCCAAACTTCGAGTACAGCTCGAGTTCCAGAGTCTTTGTTAGGCACCGTTCGGTGATTCCAGCCTGAACTAACACATGTACAAATCGTAGCTATGAGCTTGATCCCAGTTAATATCTATGTGCTCACACGGTTCATGACTTTACACCTGATGTGATGTTCACCGGGAAGCAAGAGATTTTGCCCAATTTGACATGTCTCTCCAAATACGTCACTGAATGCGGTTGGGCCTATTCATGGCATATGGGCATATGATACCTTACGCTTTCCTTTGTCATTCCAAGCTCTCCTCATCCTTCCGACAACCCAAAAGGGCCAGTGTTTAAATTCTTTTATCCCCGCCCGGATCGGCTGTCGGTGGGTCTGTTTTGGTATTCTTTAATGCATAGGCCAAATTTTAGACGCTTTCCTCGCGCCGAGGAGTCTGCTTAACCAAACCCTCTAGTAACCTGTGCCTAGCCTAGCCTAAGCAATATTCTGCAATGCTTGGACAGAACTGATCAATTCATAGTTGTTCACATTTAATACTGTAGACAGTGTTCTACGTAAGCATAGCCTCTTATAGGAGTTCCTTAAACATTTGGCACCCTGCGCACTTTATGCATGTACACCGTGTGTCAGATCCCCCCCCCAAAAAAAAAAAAAACCACAACGGTCACAAAACTTGTAGGGGTGGATCCAAAGAGGGCACAGAGAGGCACATTCCTCCTTTTTCCTCCAGCCCAAAATATTGAAATGTAAGCGTATCACGCTGTACCATATAAAAGTAAAATAAGACAGTATTTTGTTCCTACTTATGACTGGTAATTTAAGCTTATAGGTAAAGACTACAACAGGTTGTATGAGACGGCTTAGCCGACATTTTACTGTCACAGAAAGGCTGTTTTCCGACGCCCATTGGGCCCACTTTTCAATGTATTCGTGGCCCCAACATTTTATTATTACTACCACTACAATTCTGGGCGCTGTTCACGCGCTCTAGTTTCATTGTGTTTCTTTCGACTTGGTTTCATATACATAATTAGTAACCCGTGACCAAGTGGCATACGTAGACATCTAGCCTATAGGTAACACATTTTACAGTAAGGTCGAGAATTTCATCCTCAGTCGGACAGCTCGTCCGCATTTTGGTGTGCTGACGAATAGGCAAAACCTTGAAATTTGCATAGTGACAAATGTGATTGTTTGGTCATTTTGGCTTGTGACAAATCCAATTTTAACCCAAATCTCAACATTAAAATGGGAATGAAAATGCAATATATTTATTTTCTACAATTGGAAACTATGAAATGATTAATTAGGCAAAGAATCTCTACTTGAGAGAACATTCTTCAATATGTAAAATAAGAAAGTAGTGGCGAAAAAGGGGGTATGGAACCGCAAAAGCCCCTCCCACTCTAGATCCGCTCCTGATCTGTGGAGAAAGGTCTATTGGTAGAAAGTCCAATGTGCACACTAAACATTTTGGAAAATTGAATGTAGAATCTAGAGTCTTTCCGAGGACATGTTTGCCGAAATGCATTGTTTCTGAAGACAGAAAGAAAAGCATGGATCGATGAAATCTCGTTTAGCTCATCGATCAATAACAAACCTTTCAGCAGATAAAATTATTATGGAAAAGGGAGAAAAAAGAGTAGAGAGATGATCAACAGGCACGACTCTGTAAAAGTAGGACGTCTCCAGATTAGTCACAGGGACTATAACATTACGCACGAGGAAGTGTCAGTTGCCGAACACTAAACCTACTTCGAACGTTGCCATAAAACTTGCGTGTTTGAAGGAGGAAAGAGGTCTATGGGGTGGTTGTCTGTAAGGACTAAGAATTGATTTCGACGATGTAAAACGAAACAAAAAAACTTGAGGACAATTTACAAGTTTATTTACTATGATTCCTTCCTCAATAAAAGTGTGTAAAGGTTCGACATAGGAGACCAACTTCGAAACTGTCTATTCTTAACTTATAAACAAACCGGTTATAGGATTTATTCTATTTACATGTCACTTCCCAGAGTTTAGTTTTATCATATTACAAATGAACGTTAACGACATAAAAATATTTCTAACTCCTTGAGAAGTTGTATAAAGTGTTTTCAAAAGAGCTGTTGAAGCCAATTGAGAAGAATGTATTTTATGTACTCCAAAGCAAATATCGAGCAATGGGGAAACATGCTGTATTTACGAATCAATCGGTTCCTTTCCGACATTTGACTATCTAAACGACAGGTAACTTGTCACGCAATCATCGGTGTACGATCATTTGCCTGCACCGTGAAAAATGTATTAATGGAGGTCCGTCTTCATGTTCATTACAGCGTATGTATAAGATTGTGTTGTTTCTGCAAAACTGCTATATATCCCGCAAATAAAAACGCTCTCATTTAGTACTTCTAAAAGTCTTCCTTGTGGCAAAACAAAAGGGTCCACATTCCACAGAGGCCGCAGCCAGCGCTTTTTGGTTGGGTGAGGGGGTGGATGTAACATAATGAATGTATTTCAGGCGAGGACCCAAGGGGCACAGAGGGCCACGTGTCCCCTTTTTCGCAGCCAAAATGGTGAAATGTAAGCGTATTACGTTGTACCATACAAAGTAAAATAACACTCTGCATTTTGTTCAGGAAGTTTCTATAAAGATAACTGGTAGTTTAAGCCTACAGGCCTACAACTGAGAGTATGAGACAACTTTGCAAATACTTAACGGGAACAAACGGCTATTTTCCGGCACGCTTCGCGAGCACCTTTTCACTGCATTCGTGGTAACCTTTCATTATATAACTACAAAAAAATTGGAGCGCGGTTCTCGCGCTCTAGTTTCATGGCGGTTTTTTTCGTACTTTGGTTTCATATAAATAAATAGTAACCCCTGACCAATTGGCGTACGAAGACATCTTTAGGTAATACATTTTTCTGGAAAGGATGGGAATTCCATCCTCAGTCGCATAGCAAGTCCCCTTCTTGGCGTACTGACGAATAGGCAAAACCTTGAAATTTGCACAGTGACAAATGTGATTGTTTGGTCATTTTGGCGTGGTGACGATTGCAAATTTAGTCCGAACCTGTTTATCTCAACATTAAAGATTGAAATGACAATGTAGTATATTTTATTTTCTGCAATTTAAAACTAAGAAACGATTAACCTGGCAAAGGATCTTCAATTGAGGAAGCATTGATCTCTGTGTAGCCTAAACTTGGAAACAGGAACAGATTAAGTCACTACACCCTAGTCGGGGAAGTTTGCCAATTCCTCAGTACGCCAAAAGGTGGACGAGCTGTTGTCTTGTATTTGTCGAACGGTAGCCTACAGTAGACTTCAAGGGAAAAAACTCTCAGGAAATAGTGTGGACTCGATGCAAGGCATGTTATTCGTGGGGTGGGGCAAGGTTGGAACAGGGGATCATGGCCTCCGAGTCGCGAAATTATCCAGCTTCCTTAATCAGTTAATGAAGTATGTAATCTCTGATGTGCCATCAGTCACCCCGACGGGGTACCTATTTTTTCTCTCAAGGAGGGCAGATTTACTGAATGGAACCCAAAATTTTCGGCGCTTCTCGCCCTTTAGAGTTTCATGTAGCTTCATCTTCTTCTATAGTTTCGTTCCATACAGCCTAAATAGTGCAAGTCCCCCCTCCCAGGTTACCAAGTACCCTTTGGGTTTAACCTACACAGTTTTCTATAAAAAATTGGGAACTTCATCTCTATTCGCATTGTTGTTCTCTGAATTTGTTGTATGATATACGGCATAGGCGTAGGAAGCGGGGGCGGGATGGGGGGGGGGGGTTATATCCCTAGTAAAAAATGTGGTGGGGCGGACTATGCTTCCGCCCTCTATCCTAGGACAAAAATCTCTTATTTGTTCCCTCTATTAAAAATGTCAAACTTCTGTAGTAATTTTCCGTAAATTTTGAACAATATTTCGCACCATCTAATTACCCCAAACTATCCAAGAATTTTCAAAAGGGGTGGTGGACGGAGGTCTGAAACAACGTCCCCCCCCCCCCAGTTGAGAAGAGCTTCCTACGCCTATTATACACGGTAAGAGAATAGCGGTGGGACGTTTGGCTAAATAGCCGGGTGTGATACAATATATGTTATCCCCAATAATGGGTATATATTAGATTCTTCCATCTGTGACTACAAATGTACAAAACGACCCCAAAAATACAACCATAAACATTTTCGCTAGCGTTTCTCCAGCTGTAGAGATTACTTGTTTTTCTACATAGTTTGATTTCATTGCTCGATAAATAGAACCCTCAACCAGTCAAACTACATGACATAAGGTATGTAGCTTGAACAGTTTTCTGCAAAGGTAGGAGATTCTCTATCCTCAATCACGTAGCTTTTCTCTTGCATTTATCGATCTGTGTAGCCTACAGTAAATTCTTCGGAAAATCTATTTGTAGGAGATACGATACAGTTCATGATATGTGACATGTAGGTCATTTGTTTTGGCTCTCAGTGAGGACAAATTCTTCTATGTATCCCTCAAAAATGTGAGGGTGCTTCACGCGCTATGCAACTAGGGTTTTCCGGCAAGACACTACATCAGCACTAAACTCGGTACAGCAAGTTTGTATGGTGTGCACAATAAGCTATGGCAGCCAAGCTATGACGTCATACAGATATAGGGTCTTGATTGGTAAAATGTTGTATATATGTTGACCAAGCACGTGCATGTCGTAATCGAGGCTATTGTTTATGGAAAGTTTTATCCCGCGTCGAGGAAGACAACCTGTGTTGAGCTACCCCTGTCCCACCCTGGACGCCTACCCCGTCAACGCTTGGCGTCTTGAACGCTCACGGGTTCACTACGTGCAATCCATTACAAAAAAGGTCTCCCCTTTTGTAAATTTACCCTTGATCCGCGCCTGGTTTGATACTTCAAATTTGCACATTTGATCTTAATATTTTGCTCTTCACCTTCCTTTTCCTGTATTGGTTCTCCCGGCACGTAGAGGGCATCAAGTTGCCATCCATCGTTGGTCAAATCCTGGCGCCACCTTATCCCTCCCCTACCCTCTCCATTTCAGTCTTTGCCAACATACTTGTAGAGCTTTTAATGTAATTTCTCTTTCATTTCCCTGATCCGGCCCATCCGAACCATCCTTTGGGAAATCCTGGTTACGCGCCTACAATTCGGGATTATTGTTGTAAAAATATTTTAGCCCCTCCCCCTCCCTGTGGAACTAATACTGCTGCAAATGTCTGCTCATGAAAGCATCATGAGGACAATTAATAATTTAGCATGGTAAATGGGCAAGTTCGTTGAGTTCTGTAATATCTCTTGTCTGAAGACAGAGAACTCAGAACCACCGTAAAAAATTGATGAAATGATTACATTTGCTAAGTCACCATTAAATTGTTTTGCGAAAAGATATTGAAATCACGCGATTTGATCAGTCGTCATTTCAATTTTTCTGCAGAAAATGTAGCATTGCGCGATTGGGAGAAAAGTCTGTAATTAAGCATTTTGCAAATCAACGTTGGAATCACGAGATCTTAGAAACCGTCAGTTGATCATTTTTCAGAAAAATGTTGAATTTCTCACATGGAAAGCAGTCGGTAATTCAACATTTTGCAGAAAATTGTTGCAATCACGATATCTTAGAGACTGTCAGTTCATCATTTCTCGGCGAATTGCTCAATTACTCACTTAAAAAGCAGTCGGTAATTAAACATTTTACAGAGAATAGTTGGTATCACGACATTTGATGAGTTGTTATTTTATCATTTCGCCGCAGCATATTGATGAATTGTTCAGTCGGAAAAAAGTTAGCAATTGCGCATTGCAGAAAATTGTTGAATTCACGAGATCGTGGAAACAGCCAAGTCATAATTTTGAAGAAAATTGTTGAAATCACATGATCTCTTGAAGAAGGCAATTCATCATTTTTTCTGTTTTTTTTTTTTTTTTTTGTGAAGATATTATCTTGTAATCTGAACATTTTTCTGAAAATTGTCAACTTATATGGGGAAAGACCTTGTCATCTCGATGGCAGTTTCAAGGTGCCGTAGATTTCAATGTGACTGTATATGTCGTACCGTTTTTGTTTTGAGAACAACATTTGTTAAACAATAGGCTTTTGTACATAGTTGTATATATGCATGCTCGCTCGTTGTGCAGGACAGAACACGATGCTGAAGTGGGCACAGGAAGCTGTTCGATACTTGAAATTTTACAAGCCTGAAAATAAGGGTCTTATTACGACTGAACACAATGATTAAAAGATAATTGTATGAATGAAAACAGCAAACCGAATCTGAATTTCTGCTATACAACTTTAGTATGCTTTGTGAAACCTTGTAATGTTTACACCTCTATACCGTATGGCTTCTTTGTGTTTTTGTACTACAGTTGGTGTGAAATTATTCAGTATTGAAAACTCTGTGTAAGTTGAATTTACCAAATCAATACTGCTGCTGCTGCTCTGAATTGGTTCTTAGATTTCCAGGTTTAACATGATGACCTTGACGGATTCTTACAATAATTACATTTTGGCGAGTGGTAGGTAATTACCCAAATATCAAGCAGCCAGGAATTGTCATGGGAGGAGGGATTCACAGGGAGGACTGGACCATAGGTGTCGAGGTACTCCAAGCCCAAAGAGCGAGGGCTTCAAGCCCTTAAAGGCCAGTGTTGGGTCCAGAGAAAACGCCAACGTATTGACTGGGAGTTGGTATTTACAAAATATTGTAGGCATTAAAATGAAGAATTTGAGTACCTTCGAATGGGGCTCAACTATAGGGTATGAAAAAACGTGTGTTTTTACAAAGGCCTAACTTGTACTGATCATGGCATAGTGACTTCTTGGGTGTACGGTGGTGGGGTTGCATTGGGCTTTGGAATATCAATGGTACGAAAGCTGTTTTCGCAGAAAGTAATAATGCAGTTAATACTAGGACAACTGTTTACGGATTTACGAAAAACGTGCCGAAAAATAACATGCTCTGGTATAAAACCTCCCTCGTAATTTCTCCTTTTCTCCTTTCACTTCCTCTTTCACCGTATAGCTTACCGCACTGCAAAATTTGGCCTAGCTAAAACCGAACTCACACGGACGACAGAAAACGCGAAACATGAAACAGAAAATACGTTTCGTGTTTTCTGATATCCGTGTGCTTTGGACAAAAACAGAAAACAGCGTTTCGCGAAACAAGCGCACTGTTTGTTTCGCGAAACAAGTGTTTCGCTCTGTTTCGTTTTCGTCCAACGCACACGGACGTCAGCGTGAGAAAACACGGAACGTGTTTTCTGTTTCGTGTGTCGCGTTTTCTGTCGTCCGTGTGCTTTCGGCTTAAATAATGCGTTCCCCCTTTTCATTTCCCCTCCGACATATACAACAAGTGCAAACATAGTGCTGACAACATCTTCGGGGTAGGGCACTTTACCAGTGGCTATAGGAAACCTGGTGGCGGAAACGGAGAGTTTATGCTGACGATCTGAACCCTTTGCCGTTCGGAACGGCTGCGTTTTCTGTAGAGGGAACTGTGCAGTTTTGCTGTGCACGTACCTTGACGTAGATTCAACCTCACCTCCGAAATTCACCAAAACTTCATCTCTGATGAGCGTATGGTATTTGATGCATTTAAGGCGGAGGAAAATGGTGCAGATTATTAGTTACTCCCAAATATTTTACAGTGAGCAATATATTACTGTTGTTATCAGAAGTTGTACACAATGCCCTGCTCTGTTTGATAACATTGTCGCGTTCACTTTATCAACCATAATGCAATTTCACGATTCCTTATTCGCCAGCCTTTCACCACGTGAAGGTCAGAAGTCGATAATCATCTCAAACTCATCACGGAGATCATAGTTCAAGCTAGGAAATTTATATTTTTGTAGACACTCTATGTTACATATTTACAGTATAAAATCTCTTGATATTCAGTGAAATGAGGTCTTACCCTATCCTAACGCATATTATCTGTGAGAAATCCAGTCTTTACCGACTCGTGACTCCTGGCAAGAATTTCAAATCAAATACGCACAATTTTTTTTCCAAATTCGACAAAGAGCTACAAATTCTTTTCCATGCCCAGCTTTGTGCTGTTTAAGTTATCATGTCACTTACTGTAAAAGATGCTGAGAAAAATCAGTGTATTCCGGCTGAAATAATTTCCTTAAGAGTGTTGTCTTGCGATGCCACTGAAGACTTGTTGTGTTGAATATAACTCTGGCAAAAATAGCGAGGTTTTATCGTTCCTCTTCTGGAATCCGTCCAGCTCTTTATATTGTTCCCACTGTGAGCATAGACGGAACCCAGGGAACAGGGGATAGCCCTCCCCACCCCCTTTGCAATAATTGTTTGAGATGGTCCCATTGACTTACACATCTCAAATATCTCCTCTCTCCTTTCTTTCAAGTTTTCAAGAAATTTCCGTTACTACTTAAAGTCACATCTCCATTGTAAGGTAGTGTATATTTTCAGAAAGCTAATTTAATCATTTCATCATATTTCCATCCCGTTAGGAGTTATTTTGAGCGAATATAACCAGGTGTAATTAAGCAACCCAAAGTTACGCTACCATTGGCGGCCCTTTATTTAAGATTTTATGCTATTTGGTTCCTTTTCAGGTGGCGGGGAATAGTTGTCCACATAAAATATTAATTTTAGAAAGTCATAAAAGCAATTAAAACTTATAAAACGTTCTATATCTATTTGCTCTAAGTTTTCCCAAGTTTTGGCTAAGTATTTACTGGACTAGATTGCCAAAGAAATGAATTCTGGCCGCTGATTAGGATCTACATGCACTGAGTTCCTGCCAGACTTTTGAAAAGAAATAAAATTCGCCACTCCACTTTTGCTTTATGTTTCTTTTTAGTAAAAGGTTGACTTAAGTTCCTAGTCTTGGCATCAAGAGTATGCTGCTTTAGCACTCAAGGGATGCGGTTCACTTACCCATGGTTAAAGTAGACTGACAAAATGAGTAAAGCTCTTAAATTTTTTAAGTTACAATGGAAAAGGTTGTATTGCTTGAAAGTTTTAGTACGAATTGTAAACCGCTACTTATGCTCACATGTAATGTGATGAGCGGACATATTTATAGGCTCTGACATACCTGTTACTCTACATATACCTGCAAGTCATTGCAGGCTTATGACTTGTAAAAACTTCATCATTGATGAATGACAAATAAGGGAACAAAAAGTGAGTTCAAAGGAGGTCTGAAGATGAAAAAGTGTGAACTTTTGATGCCACATGCCACATGGGTGGGAAAAGATTATGTGGCAACTTCTTCGTCTAAACTAGGGTCATCAACACCGTGACCTAAACTCCTTTCCATGATTCACCCAATAGGTTATCGAGGATGCTGGTGCAACTTTTGGCCTACTTTTTTATTACCGATTTATTCAATTGATTCAATTCATTTCATAGTTTATTCAACTACACTCTAAAAACGTCAGGTTGAAATCGAACCTAGAACGGATCAATTGGGCACTAAACCGAAATAAAATCAAATGTTTGACTTTTTTAGGTTCAAAATAACCATATTTGGTTCAAAATGAACCAAATCTAGTCAAATATTTAAACAGATTTCTCTTCAGTCCCATTTAATCGGAATCGGTTCAAATTTGAACCGGACATTGGCTAGTACCAATGATCCTCTCGGCACTCTTAATAACCGAGTTCATTCTTTGTAAATATTTTTGTGGGACACGACCAAATCAAACAATAATTGAGCTACTTAAATACTTTCCATTATTGCACGGTAAAATTTTATTAAAATCATCTGATTAACATTGAATGAATTTGAAGTCCTTAAGAAGAGGAGTCGTTGTCAGGCTTGCTTATTAACTGTACCGAGTTTTCATGATATTTAAGATTATTGGAAATATTTGAACCGTGGAACTTAAAGGAATCCTCAACTTCAACAGTCTGTCCCTTAACAGTTAAAGGCTCCTTCTTGTTGTTGATGCGACAAAAATCAATTATCATTTCTTTGGTTTTAGCAACATTTAATATCAAGTTATTTAAGTTACACCAATTTAAGATCGAGTTCACCTGAGCCCTACACATTCATCATTTTTCGATGCAAATCCAGTGACCGTGGTGTCGTCATCAAACTTTAATACCAAAGTACTACTGCTATCAGCCCTACAATCATATGTAAACAAAGAGTAAAGAATTGGGGATAATATACATCCTTGGGGGGTTCCCGTATTTAATAAAATGGTATCAGAAGTAATGTCTCCTATCTTAACAACCTGGTGACGATTTAAAAGGAAGTCTAAAATCCAGTCACAAAAAGAGGGTGGAAACTTAAGGTCGTCTAAAAGCTTATTATATGTAATCTTGAATGAGTAATGGTATTAAAAGCAGAACTGTAATCAATGAATAAAATTCTAACATTGGAGGACTTGGTTTCAAGATGCTCTAAGATTTTATGTAGGCAAAGCGAACTCCCATCAATACATTTATTTGACCTATATGCAAATTGATACGGGTCAAAATCCCTAGGTAAAAGTGTCTTAATGAATTTGATAGCCAGTGTTTCTAATGTTTTTATGGGCGACCTAGGTGGTAGCGACAGACCTGTAGACATTGAATGACTTTTCTTTGGCACTGGGATTACCTCAGCTGGCTTGAAGGTGCTGGAGAACTGGCGAAATTTTAGTGAAAAATGTTAGGAAAAACTGGAGCTAACTGAGCCTCACAGATTTTAGTAGTCTGGGAGAATGCCCATCTGGGCCGAACGCCTTCCTTTTCTTGAGATTAGCAAACCTTGACATATATCAAGACGAGTGACGGATTCGCATCGCTGTCTAGAGAAAACTCTGGAATACTGTTATTGTCTCTATTGAAACCTCGCATGGGGTCGCTTCCCTTTGTTTTGTAAGCCAGATATTTGGCTACTAGTATGGATCGAATGCTGCGATCATGGAGCTACTAAAGTGTTAGCTCCATGCTGCGAATAAACCACAGGTGGAGTTAGTAACATTTGTGATAATACCAGCCCATCGTTTCTCCATTCTGTTTCTGAGTTTATATTGCCCAAGTCCACCATATTTTTATCAAAATGATACAATAAGTGAATAATGAAAGAAAACTTGAAAGTGAACTTGTAAGAATAGCAATGTGGTCGGCTATATGGAGAGCTGATGGACAACGATTTTAGGAAATTTACAAAACCTATTCGGTTTAAGTCCATTCGTAGAGTTTTGTTCAAAATGACTGAAGTTTGCTCCGTAAATATGTGAAGTAAGATAAATTCATCATTATCCACTTTCAGCAAATTGTAATTTAACCTCTCTTCCTAGTAATGCTCTATGTACAATGTTCCGCTTATTTCACACATCTTTCACAATGTAAAGTAACCTTAAAAACTGTTTTTTGAATATGCATGCAATATCCAATTAAAATATGTGAAAAGAGCTCACCGGCGGTTGTCATTTCACAAGTGATCACCAAAAGAAACAAAACTGACAAACGTATCTTGTCCATAGTTGATTCAGATCTACAACTTGAGACCAATTTTTGTTAAAAGTGCTTTGTTGAATCGTAAGAAGCTTACAAACTCCTATAGGTTGGAACAATATGCTCAATACAGGCGCTTCACGTACGGAACACCTTTAAACAACAATGACATAGGCTTATGTGTGATACTTTGACTTCCTTATTTACTGTAATATTCTGTAGAGCTAAGGTCATTTATGACATCATCATAGCAGCGATAAACAAATATAATAATCACAAAGGTAGTGACTAGTATAGTATGAGGAATTGCATGTCGCTAGAGGACCCATTGGCCATATATATTAATTGGTTGTGTATTAATTGGTTAGGTAGTTTTGCTTTTCTTTTTATGTTTATTCATCCTAGCTTTCGTTTTTCTCAGGGAGTGTCACTTCTCGATAAGCCCTACAGGGTTTCTAAGTGCACTTCCTTTCACGCATTTTGTTACTTATACGCTTCTATTTTTTGTTTGTAAATTTGTGTTGCGATAAATCAAAAATAAATGAAATGAAATGAAATATGTTGCACCTCTGCAGCTCTCTCTACATGTCACCATAGTTGTCATCAGTACTTTAATCTCTTGAACTAACAAGCTTCCAAAGCACCATTGACCACAACTATTTGGCTTGCAAGGTATACAACGGGGACGGTCCTTTGAGATTAGACATGCACCACTGCACAACCTCTTCAGTGAGGAAAAGAGGGGGAGAGCTAGGTGTGAGAAGATGACTCATGTTCTAATAAACTAAGTCAGACAACTCTCCCAGACAGGCACACGGGGGATTTTGAGTTCTCAGAAGATGCAGCATATTAGTAATGGCAAAATTAGCGGCATATGTACACCCTTTTGTGGATGATAAACAGTGGCGGGTAGAAGGTAACGTCACAGAAGGGAAAGAGCGCCACCAACAAAAATACAGACACTTGCTGCGTCACGTTCCTTGTAGTAGTGTAAACGCATAGGTTATACGGGGGTTTCCCTCGTTATGTAAGCAATTGCAGGTTTGCGTATACTTATCTCACGTTAGCATGAGGCTCAACTTGAGTTAGTAAATATCCTGCTTTTCTGAATTAAAATCGATTGGAGTTTATCACGCTGATAGGTGAATCCTCATAACCATGTTGATCTGAAGACGACGAAAGAACGGAATCATTTTCATTGCGTCATCAAGAACAGACGCCTACGTCCATAAGTCCGTTTTCATACAGGTTGTTTTTCTTTGTCTTATCATCTGACGCTTTTGCACCCTTTTTAGGGAATTATATATCGGTATCGCGTGGGCTACGGTACAAATCCAAGGCAAGTGATTGTAGTAAACTCTACGGACTTTCCCATTAAAAGGAGAAATTTCAGAGGAACACTTTCGCTCAACTTTCTCATTTTACTGGTTTTTTTAAGAAAACTTTGTTTGCAAACATGCGGATGTTGTGCTGGCATTACTGTGATCTTATCACGTTTACCCTGTCAAAACGCCTTTATCCAGTCCTTTTGTATCCAACGGCCATTTGGGGGAGTTGTTCTCGTTCAACGTTTCATAATGTCGTACACTAAACATGATTGAAGCCAAAGCGTAAGAAAGCTTTGCATCTGCAATCGTAACAAATGCCATCCTACACAAAGGTTTCTGTACTTATTTTTAAGCTAGTATTGTAAATATGACAGGATCCTGCAAAAACTAATAAAGTACAACCCGTTCTATCAAACTGGAAACTTTGTTCCACCGGTAACTAAGGGATAAGTTTGTCGTTCTACGGACAAGCAAGAGAAATGTACCAAAACTAACTGGTTGAGATTTAAGAACCCATCGAAGAACTTCTACAGAAAAGATCTTCCAGGGCAGTACATGTTGCACACAATAAAGCCTATATGCACATGTCGCCGGATATACAGTACGTAATTTTCTCAATAACACAGAAGGAATTTGCACTCACTTACTATAGTTACAGTCTAAGCTTTTGCCTCGCATACAATCATCTTCATAACGTAACCTATCTCGAGGATGTTTTATTAGAAGCCATAATTAACACAAGTTGCAACCATCAGCGGATGGATTAAATGGTACAAGAGCAACAAAAAAGTGAGTATGTAATTAGAGGAGACACAACATAGCAGGAACAGAGCAACACAGCTTTTGATTTACATTAAGATTTCCATTCACCGTTGTGGCTAAGACGTCTTTACTTTGTATACTGGCTAGGTATTTGAAAGCTCTTCCACTCAAATAAACGAAACGAAATTGATGTAAGACCAACGTCAGAGAGTATATCCCACGTACCGTCTAGACGATCATGTAAACAAGATTTCGGTAAAACCTCTGTGCAGAAAGCTATCCCAAATCGAGGTCTTAACGTCATGCCACCGTTTGGTTTGTAATACGCCATGACAAAATGTTCATTCCCTCTGCGTCATGTATGTTTGTCGAGAAGCGTTCAACCGTAGGTCTTGGTTGGGGAAAATATTGGCAAAGACTAAGGGAAAGATTTATGACTGAGACAACGAATAAAGCTAAATATTATCAGAAAATATGATGAAAGAGTAGACTCTTGCACATAAAATACCACCATAAAGGGTAGAATGTGTTTCTGCATTAACGTTACGAGTCTATACTGCCATATGGCTGGCACAAACATGCTTCCTAGCAGCACATCGACGTACGCTTCTCTGCTCCGGCGCTCCATGTGTTGCTCCCCTGTTCCGGAGCACACCACCAGGTATGTTCCTCTGCTCCGATTTCCCCACAGGTGCATGCTTAATTACTTTGCATGCCTTACTGCATCTGACCTCTACCTTACACAGAGGCTTTAACGAAATCTTGTTTACATGATCGTCTAGACCAGTGGTTCCCAACCTTTTTCAGCTCTCCGCCCCTTTACCGAAAAGGGTTAGGGAAACGCCCCCCACCGATAGAATAGTATATTGCTATGACGACAATAATAACAACACACATTGAAACTAAGGGTGTTTATACACATTTTTTACTTGTGGGTCGACACAGGGTAGCAGAACAGTGGCGCAGGACTTGAAAAACTGACTCCCTTTTGTGACGGCGAAGCCTTAACCCGCGATTTACGAAAGCGTGAAGGACTTCATGGGGTCGAGAGCAGAGCAATTTGGCGAACTTTAACAGTTTCCAGGGGCCCCACCGAGATGTGGACCGTTCCACAATGGCCCCAGGGGGCAATGCCTTGGGGTACAGAGGGCAAAACCCCCGGAAGATCTCCGGAATTTGCGATATTGTTAACACAAGAATGAGGCACTCTCAGTCAAATTTTTTACTGTCTTCCGATTACATAATAACTTTAAGTAGGCACTGATGAGATTACAAAAATCACACTAAGACCATTCTGTTTTTCAACTAACTGAAGCTCTGTTTCATGCTGCAAGGGCTTGTCCTGTGGGTAGGAGGAAGGAGGATGTTGGGGAGCTCTGAAAGACTTTTGCCACTCAAACTGTCCTACAAGTAAAAAATAATGAATAAACCGAAACTGGCACACCGACAAACTGCATTTTTGAAAACATTTTAACTTATTACTTCAAAGTACGTCACTTTGCAAAAGTTGTCTATTATGTTACGGTTACGTACAATTGTCACTTCTGTCAGTATGTCATGTTGATGGACAGCAAGGAAAATACTACATTGAGATAAAACTGGTGGTGCAATTTTTAGCCATGGCCAAGTCGGTCACCGCTTTCACTGCCACTTAGGGGAATGTGAGGGTCCTTGCCAGGAAAATATGAATTTAACACTGTTAGAGGAAATTTCGTGGCATCTGGCAAGGAAGATAATGTAAAAACTGTGTAGTGCACCTGAGGAGATATGTAAAACTTCGCGACATTTTGACTTCATTATCTCACTTTAATGGGGATCAATTTGAGAGCTAGAGGAATCCTTTTGGAATCTTGGATTAAATTGAGTAACCTATTTTTTCCAAACGCCTCCTTAGCACACATCGCCCCCCCCCCCCCGAGTTGCGAAAATGCCCTCAGGGGGCGATAACGCCCCCGTTGGCCCCTTCAGGTAAATTTATAAATAATCACTTTTATGCCCCGATTTCGTCAGTGATATAAATTTAACGTGCCTTGCTCCTGGGTGTGCCTAACATGCTCTCTGATTTGTTATGAACGTGGAGACTACCATGCATACCGACAGACAGTCAAACACGCATACAGACAGACAGTCAGATACGCAAAAAGGCAGGTAGACAAATAGAGAGACAGGAAGGCATTTGGCATGAAAGTATTAGATGAAAAATAGTTGAACGATCTTCTATTAATGTTATTGTTAGTCGACTTCTAATAGTTTACGAGCCTGTTCATGATGTGTTCTATGCAATATGGTGAAAATTATCAGTGTGAATTGTGCATTGTACACCTTTTGGCCACGCCAGTCATGCCAAAGCAAAGTAAAAGCGTCGGTACTGTGGGAGGACTCAAACTCATGCATTTTTCACTGAGTGACCGAATAAAACCACTACAAAAGAGTCTGATTGAGCTGAGCGCACAGTATATTTTTCAGGTTCAAGACTCAACAGGTCAAAATAATCGATGGGTTTTTCGTAGGTAAAGAGGTACGACTTGGTTACATATTGTTGTACAGTCCCTGTGTAAAATGTGTGGCTTGTGAGGAATTTAAACAGCAGCTTGGTTGACATCCATGGTGCATTAACAAACCATGTTGAATATAGGCCTAACTGCTTGGTGCCAAAAGTTGGATTTATGTATTTGTGGTGACTGTCTTTATATTCGGAGGATATGTCTGTAACATTAACACACGTTGTGAATGAAGAAGAAATGACGACTGTTTGTGGCGTGTGTTCTTCCTTGTGAGGACCATAGGTACTTTCCCGTAGGATCGGGAGAATGGAAACAATTCTTGAGAAATTCCTTTGATGGAATTTTGATGGAATTGTATACATATAAATTGGTGGGAGATGAAAATTCGGAATCTTTCAGACCGTCGAGATCACACGAGAAGGACTACAATTGTTTATGCACAAGTGCATGGTAGTTTTGCGATATTTTTTCGGCGAACAATCATTGCAGTTTATGTGTGACGAAAGTCTTTGTAAACAAAGACTTTCGTAATATAGTTTTCTTTATCGGAAACAGAATGAGTTCCTTTCTTCAAATGAAAGCATTTTTTTTTCGTGCAGCTTGAGAAGGACTCTTTCATGAATAGGTCTGTTGTATACAAATATATAAGTGGTGGGACCCATATGTTTGACGCTGACGGACGTTACTTTGCTTAATGGGAAGTCATACCCCTGAAATTGATCCATGGGTCTGGTAACTTTTCAGAAAGCCCGGGGAGGATGTAGAATGGGTCAAAGGTCAAGATGTATGGATTTTCCACATGTGGGCTTTTGTCGGCTAGTTTTTGTCAATCCATGTTTTTTATGGAGTAGGCGTGGTGCAGGATCAGTGTTGCTTTGACTATTCACAACTAAGAAGTGACGGTAATGGCTCTTTCTGATTCTTTGAAATATGAACAAGTGGTATTACAGTAGTTTTACGTGTCGATTCCACAAAAGGGGCGATAATAAAAGTTTGATTTTTGGCTGAACCTTTCGTAGATTCGTGGGTACGAATCCTACTGAACTTCTCCTTTCTTGCATTTGTGAGTTTATTGACACATTTCCAAGTATGAACTAAAATATGACAATTTCGTTGACGCTGTGTCTCCTGTAATTGTCCGACCACAGGAAAGTGAATTGCTAGATTGATCTTTTCAACTTTGCTTAATTGACCACTGTATAGACTTTGCTTACCTATGTTTGTTGAGATGATTGTTGATAACGTCTTAGTTGTGAGTTGTCGTGGTAGCAGTGGTCATATTTCTTTACTGTTCGAAATGTGTGTCACTCATAATTGGTGATTGGCATGAGTTTAGGCTAATGGTCATCTCGGGGTTTTGATGTAAAGTTCTTCTCACAAGATAACGGTAGAAATTTGCTCGTTGGAAAAGGTTGAACAAAAAAGTTTCAACTTGTAAGGATCATGCAGCAGGGCATGGACTATCAGTTGGACCACAGTTTCATTCACAGGATTATATAGAAGTACGTAGGCCTAGAAAAATAATTTACAAGTAGGTTGAAATAGTCTAAACCTGAGCAAAAGTTAGCTTATATGGTCCTATTTTTTACACATTTAGGCAGAGAAAGAACGTATACCCCACCCTACCCCAGGATACACCATCTTTTACGACTTTGCAATCAGTTCATAGTCCATTTAAACAGAAAAATAGCTCATTACAAGCTCGGCGTCATCTAAACCATATTAACATTTGGTCACTTGTGATTTTTTACCCACTGTGCATTTGGGTAGAGTAATAACAACTCATCACATTCTCGGACATGGTAGCGGCCGGCACATTAATTTTAACGTTTAATTCACGCAATTAGAACATCAGCATATCATTACTTGTTCTACGTTGTCAATGTAATATTGATATTTTACCCATTAGGCACTTCTTTAATCAAATTCATAGTCTCAGTAATCTCAGGTTCAAGTGATACTGAGTTTTACCCATTACACCTCTGACTAGGACAGCAATTCATCACATGGGCAGTGGATGGTCAAGGTGGTATTGATTTGTACCCATTGCTATTTTGTCTATACTCAAAACATATGATAACATGGTCCGCCTTGTCGACGTGACACCGATTATTATCATTTGTTCATCCAAAAATAACAACACCAAGTCATAACACGTCAAGGCTGTCAAAGTGACGGTAACGTTTTACCTGTAATTTATATGATTAGTACTCCATACACACACACACCATAACGAGCTCAACGTCGTCACGGTTATATTGATTTTCTGACTGTTCATCCAAATAAAACAAATTATGGGCCAAAATAAGATGGATGTGGTTATGGTAATACAATAACGTTCCGTTATCATATAAACAGCCAGATTCGGGCAAAAGGTCTCATTTTCTAATCTGCTGTCTACTCGTCAACACGTTCATTTTCCTTATTCTGTATTTTTACTACGAGTTCTTTACATTGGTGTCTAAATGCCATGATAAATATGTTATTATCTGAAGAATTACGTCTGCAGGGTTGGAGGGATTAATTGAGTTGTTCATTCGATACACCGTTTGATTTTAACATGTTGACGGAAGAGTCGCACTGCCATCATCAATTGGTCGGCCATGTAGTGAGCAAAAACAACCTAGAAAACGTCATTACCCTGAAGATAATGAGGCTTAGTTTATCCAATGTAGGGGTGCCGAATCTAACAATTCCGGAAGACTCAAATGTTGATCTACCACCAGAAGTCTGCTTTGAAGTGTAAGCACCACGTATTAGGCGTCTTAAACGGTTTTGCGAATATTGAGTGACTTTTAAGAGTCTAAAAACAGAGATTTTCTGCACTGCATAGCATTATAGAGGCGATGACGGGTCAGCTAGTGAAAGGTTTTACTTCACAAATCGCGTGGGCATAGAATTATCCGCTTCTTTAAAACATCCAGTGCGTGAACCTTTAGTGCGTCGGGACTAATTGACAACAGAACGCATGTTTGGTCACTTCGAAAAAGGGATTCAATCCAGTGCAAATTCACGCCATCTGGAAAACTTTTGCCTTGCTAAAAAACATGAATATCTATGATCACTTAGTGTCTACATCTTCACAGCCGTCGATCTGCAGGACGTGCAGATAAGTGGAACATATTTCCAAAGGTGAAGGATCCCTGTCGTCTTTGTGTCACTTTTCAGTGAATAACCCCAACTCCATTTCTATTGCTCACAGTATGAGTGCGTACGATGGAAAATTCATACCACAATATCTGAAAAACATTGGTTTGCCTCCCCAAAATGTGATAATGAATGGCTCTAAACTGATTAGTCTCGAGATGAACAAACATTGCCAAGTTATCGACTTGTAAAATCTCATTTCTGTCCTGTTGAGTGCTTTTACGCAGACACTTGATCTAAAAGAATTAAAAAAGGGATACCGCTTTAGTAATTACAGGATGCATCCAGTTTCGGCAGTTATATATAGAGGAAACGGCTGTGGAACCCTTCAAAGAATGTTTGACGACTGCCTGTACTTGTATGCTTGTTTTCAAAAGGAATTCGTTAAAAGAAGAAACCATTGCCATTGAGCCTCATCAAAGGTAGAACCCGCAGTTCAAACAATCTCTCAAAGTAGTTACAATGGACTGAGCAGGAAGAAAGCATTGCTGCCCAACGGCATGCAGGACAAGGTGGCGAGAAACAAATTGACGGTTAGCGTGTCGATGGTTTTCATGGTAATCACGTTTGGGAGTTCTATGGCTGTGTCTGGCACAGCTTTCAACCTACAGGGCTAATAGGCAGGAATGTATCCCTGGCATCGAAGGGACCATGGGAGAAGCCTACCAAAACACCATTATTTCAGACAGATAGGCTTTTTCGTACAAGAAATTAGGAATGTGAGTATAAGACAAATTTAGAGCAATCTCCAAATGGAAGCATTTGGTGATGCTATTGAAATAAGGGAACCCTTTCAACCACGATGCGTTCTTTTGCGGCCGAACCAATGCCATCAAATTTCATCACATGATTAGCCGAGGGGAAAGTAGGCTATTCGCTATGTCGACGTCTGTTCCCGGTACCCATGAGTGTGCAAATACGACGAATTTCTCATTAGCCATCCGACTATCATAACACAGTAGTTCGGAAACGTGATCGATTACAAGGGTTTCATCCGGTGTCGTGTGTTGCCACCTCGCCGTCTCTACCACACTGTGCTGCGTCAACGAAATCAAAGATAGGCTGTTGTTCTCACTGTGTGTTAGGTGTGCTGCCTAGGAAAATCAGAACCTGTCGTCATTTGGAAGGTGAACGGGCCTTGGAGGGTACTTGGGTCAGTCTTGAACTACACAAGGCTACAGGATACAGAATGACCCTAATTCCAAAGACGGCGGATTGTGTGTCGATTACATCAATACGGTTTTAAAACGAAATCAAGAAGCAGAAGGTTGGCTAAGTCATTGTCAGACGGAGCAGGAAAAACAGCGATACCTGGAAGAGTATATGCGACCATCAAGGGAGATCTACTTAAATAGACATACCATTGTGAGAAACGACGGGGAGAGAACCTTAGCTAATTTCTTTTAGGGTAGATTCGGTCAACGGTCAAACCTGTTTCAAACACTTTTTGTTGCTGCACAGCCAAAGAAAGACGGTTAGAAGCTAACGCTTTTATACCTATGATGTACTAGCACAACTTTAGTGAGAAGATGATGACGAGTACATTACAGTGCTCAGCATGATCATGAACGTCATTATATATTACTGCCTACTCTACTGCCCTAGCCAGGCTAAAGCTTCACCTGTATTTAGGTAGACGGGTGTTATATATTGAGACGGATTATATCGTTTATGTAAGTGCACCTGGTACGTGGGATTCTCTTAGGTAGGGAACTGTCTCGACTATATGACCGATGAATGAGAAAATCATACGGCGAAGGAATACGCATCACTGAATTTGTGTTCGGGGGGGGGGGTCAAAGAACGATGCATACAAGGTGTACAGTCCAGACATTCAATCATCATCAACGGTTTGTAAAGTAAGGGGTATCACATTGAATTTGCGTTTGAACATCAAATTAATTTAGAATCAATGCAAGAAATGCTCCCAACCCTGACCAGTAACTCAACTTAAGGTGAGCCAAAATAGCGGTTCACTACTCGAAGAAAATACAGCTTCTAAACCTTAGAGTCATTGTTTCAAAATCAGCCAAGAAGGACTACAGACTGAGTACACGAACCGTGCACTGTGTGAAGCTTACACAACAACACCACATTGAAGTCGAATTGTTGAAGAGAACTCTCTTGAGACGAGAAAGTGTTGCCACGACAACGCTTTGTTTCAATTGTACATAAATTGGGTAAAAAGCCATTTGTTAAAGCCATCAAATCAAAATATGTAAGCAAATATGCGGATGAGTTGTGTCAACATTAAACACTCATTTCTACGGGTCCTCCACAAACATGTGAAAGAATGAAGTAGCCAAGTAAATAAACAAAAAACATACAGTGAGTTACCTGTTGTAGTGCCGAACCAGCTATTAGTTTTAATCAGGGAGGTACTAACACGTCACTGCTGTAACATAGACCCTGTCCCTTTTGAGAACGTTTATGAGAGGGTGTGAAAGCCTTGTAAGTCATAGGCTATTGGGAGAGATGGTATAATCATAATTCAGGTTTGAAGGGCAGTTGCTTTACGACTCTAAGCGACCACGGATGTCGGAGAAGCCTGTGTGGCTTATAAATCAAAACTTCACGTCGGGTGGCTAACCAACTCAACAATTTAGATCAAATTTGGTATCTTTTGAAAGGCCAGCTCACGTAGAAAAACCATAGAATCTGTGGAAATTATAGTAGTTTATAATGAGTGCGTGATACATTTTGTTCCCTGGTCGAGGGAGCTAGCAGTACATATAGACTGAGGATGATCAGGTTATGACGCAGAAAATCACTCATGAAAACTGTTGCTACAAGTAGACTGCTGTAAGCAAGGAGTTGAGAACTGAAACAGTTATATAAAATTTGCAGAGGAGGACTGATGTCTAATGCTGTTCCTAAAGCAACTTCTTTCTTAAAGTTGAGGTCATGAATTCATGTTGTGTCATTTGTCAGTGATTAAAAACATCTGATGAAACTTTCACATGATGATGGAAAAATGTTTGTTTTGTGTCAAAGTTGTCAATGTACATACTTTGTCTGCGGCAGCCGAACAAAATAATAACAAAAACGTTTATTTTTTCTAAGTGTTTTCCCTTTTAAATTTTCCATTGTTATAATCTTTGCCAATGCATCAGCCACTTACTAAAAACGTAACACCAGACAATGTGAGTATTATGATTTGTTTTGACAATGTTGAAGAGATGCAGCCCTGCAGGATATGTGAAACAAGAGCAACATCACAAAGGTTGTGGCCTAGTTTCTACTGATTGTCCCAATCAAGACGGCCGAAAGGTATGTGTTACAAGTTTGTCAGTCCATGACGGTATTTTGATGAAAGTAGTTACCATGAAATGCTAGATTTAGTGGCAAGTTTGTAGTGTGCACTACATTACAAGACGAATGCCAGCTACGAGCAAGTGGCAAGGCCTACGGACATAGCTTTCCTTTGCTCAAGTGTCTAAATTTCGTTCTGATCACAACACAACACCATCCACGTCTGCGATAGTAGTCATTAAACCCTTGGTTAGCTCTTTCAACAGTTTATTTTTACGTTTTGTTAAACTTTTTATGTCTGTGTAAAGGAGTGAATATAGGCTCTAGTTTTTAAATGAGGTGTAGTGGTAGAAGAGGCATGTTACTTTTCCGTTACGCAGATCGTTTTCCTACTTGGTGTGGCATGTCTAGCAAAGCCAAAAGGTGCACAATATACATGTGCAACATTTATTAATGTCAAACTTCAAAGCATGAACACAGCATGAACGGGATTGTAAACCATAACGAGTCGCGTAACAATTACATTGATAGAAAAAGAGCGTTCAACTATCTTTCCGTATATTATTTTATGGCCAACTGCCTGCCTGCCCTCTCTGAATACCTGCCTGTGTGTGTATCTGTCTGTCTCTCTGTGTCTTTGACTGTCTATCGGTAGGCATGGTAGCATCCCCGTTCATAACAAATCAGAGAGCATTTTACGCACAACAAGGAGTAAGGCACATTCAAAATCTATCACTGATGAAATCAGGAGATTAAAGTGATTATTTACAAATAAGCCTGAAGACCATGGCTTTTAGAATCACACAGTGATCAAAACATCGATTTGAGGGTTGTACCATTTAATAGTAACAAGTCCGAAAAAGATAAAGTCAGTAGTCGATTTCAAAACATGTCATGTTAACTTGATGGTCCAATTAACAGATCATTTGCATTCTATCATTGACAATGTAGTTGAAGATGTATTCTGTCGGTAAGGCTGAATTAAACTACGGTAGGAATTATATGTACTTCCTCTGCTTACGTATGTAGACAATCGGATCATCTCAAGGCCCTAGCATACGCCGAATATATGAAAGATTATGAACGCCGTATGCAATAAGGAAGGCTGTTCGAGACATATGTGATTCTGTTGTGTACCTACCTATTATGCACAGATTTCTTTTGTGTACACCTGTTTTGCACAGATTTATATTATGCACAGATTTCTTTTGTGTACACCTATTCATTTACATTGACTTATTGTCAATGTCAATTGTGAAGCCTTCTCCTTCTTTGTGTCCGTAAAGATCGATTACGCCGTCCTTTTAAAAATAAATAAGGTCCCCATTGATCACAGTATACACAGAGATTGTACATCAATGTACACATAGTTATCCTCTGTACCTCTAAGCACCGTTCGATTATTTAGGCTGTAAATCAGTCAGCCATCTTTTGTTTATAATCATTCATCGACATCGATTTTTATTTTTTCAAGGTGTTATGATATGTCATATCGAAAGTGGAAACAGCAGTTGTAAGGAACTCCGCCATATTTGATACATGTCTGATTAAGTAGTTACCGAATAAACAAGTGTCTAATAGCCGACGGTGTCTTTCATTTATTCCGAGTCAAGGCGAAACATAACATGGTGACCCAAGACGTGATAAACTATCATTCTTTGTAACCAAGAACCGTCTGAAACGAGGAGTTAACTGACATTTTGTAACCGCTAGTCTGCAGCATGCTGCAACTGCAACGTAAGCCTGTGGCAACGTAAACAAGTTCTACAGCATATAGGTAGTGTGTACAACTCAGAGAGCAACGAAGACAACGGTAACATACAGAACATATTAACTGTTTTAGCCGGATCAGTACGTGAGTATCATACTTACCTTCATAATAATGGCGTATGCAATTCCGGCGCCGTCACCGATGGTGTGTACGGGTAACATTGAAACAAACTGGAAAATATTTAAGGAAGCTTGGCTAGACTGTCGTATCGAGGTAGGCCTAGACAAGAAAGACCAAGCTCTTCAGGTGGCTACCCTGAAAACAAACATGGGCATTGACTGTAGAAAAAGGCTCAAGTCTACACCGTTGGCAGAAGCCGAGAGCAAAGATCACGACTCCATTATAACAAAGCTTGATGAACACTTTAAGCCGCCCATAAATGTGTTGTATGAGGGGCAAAATTTCTTTAGGTCAGAACAAAAAGCAAGGTGAATCAGTTGATCAGTATTTTGTGTGCCTAAAGTATTTGGCCGAGCAGTGTAAATTTGGGAACATGGAAGATGAAATGTTAAGAGATAAGTTAGTCATTGGATTTCCTGATTCAGCTGCTAAAGCTCGTATTTTTTCGACTCAAAGAAACGGATGCTACATTACGTAAAACATTAGAAAGCCTTCGGATTAGCGAAGCGACGACTCAGCAGTTAAAATCAATGAGCTCCCCACAAGGTAGCCCAGCCTTCCACACAGATACTGTTAGCGCTAAATCATACAAAATGAAAAAACGCAGGAAAAACCGCGTAGTAAGCAAAAGCACAATTATCAAAGAAGGCCCAACCAAAATCATGAATGCCGTAACTGTGGGCTATTACATAAACCCAAAGAATGCCCGGCATTCGGAGACATATGTCGGAATTGTGGAAAGAGTAACCATTGGGTAAAAATGTGCAGGTCGAAGCCCGGGAACAAACATGTTTCAAAACAAGGACATGAGATTCTGGCAGATGCCCAAGAAATTTCAGATGATCCTGAAAATTACGGTTTTGACCTAGACGTAGCTGAAACTCTACACCGGTACAGAAATGGTGTCAAGTTTGCGGTTGCCAGGGGGTATGCACACATCAACACAAAGGACTCAGACTCAAGGCAAAAGTTGATACCGGGGCACGAGCAAACATATTAAACTTTAATACGTACAGAACACTATTTGGGCCAAACCACAACCCCAAACCATCGACAGTACGACTAACAGGGTATGGTAACAGAGGGATCAGAAACATGGGCAGTGTTACAGCGCCCAGCATTGAGCACGGAAACATTAAGTGCGAGATGTTAAATTCTTTGTTACAGAGTCGGGTAACAATCTCTTTGGACTTGATTTATGTACCAAGCTTGGGATTGTTCATTTTTCATGCGACGAGGATCAGGAATGTTGCGCCACCTATGATATTGAGGAAACAAACCTATCCAGCCCTAACACTAAAGCTCAAATTATCAAGAACAATGAGGATATTTTCACAGGGATCGGCAAAATCGCTCATGAATACCGCATAGAGCTTACAAGCGACGCAGAGCCAGTAATCAAGCCAGCACGACGAATCGCAGATTCTCTCAAACACCCGCTGCGTCAAGAGATAACCGCTGACTTAAGTTAGGTATAATTCGCGAAGTGCGCGAGCCAACTGAGTGGGCTAATGACTTTGTCGCAATAACCAAGACAGATGGGACACTAAGATTGTGTCTTGACCCCCGCAAATTGAACAAGTACATCAAACGCCCTCATTATTACCCTAAAACACTTGAGGATATCTTACCAGAGATAAGAAATGCTAAATTTTTCTCAACGTTTGATTTGCGTAGTGGATATTGGAACATTCCGTTGGACAAAGACCCCCAACCACTCACTACGTTTAATACAATCTACGGTCGTTTTCGTTTTACAAGACTACCGTTTGGTCTCATTTCATCTCAGGATATTTTCCAGTTACACTTAGATAGAATCTTGGCAACATAAACAATGTTTTTATTATTAAGGATGATATTCTTATTGCTGCAGAAACGCAAGAACAGCATGACAAAGCTATCCGAGATATGTGTCAAGCATGTAGACAGCACAATGTTAAGCTAAATCCTAACAAATGCCACTTCAATCAGGCGAAAGCCAAAATGTTTGGACATATTCTTAGTGCAGAGGGAGTAGCGCCAATCCCGGCAAAAGTTTCAGCAGTCAAAAACCTAGTAGCGCCAACGAACCAGAAGAGCTACAATCTCTCCTCGGACTAGTTCAGTACCTGTCAAAATTTGTAAAGCTAAGCCCACTTACTGAGCCACTCAGAAAGCTTCTACAAAAAGACGCTGTTTTTGAATAGACGCCAAGCCACGAAGAAGCGTTAAACAAAATCAAAAGCGTTGTCACAAAAGCGCCAACACTAGCATATTTCGGCAGTAGCAAAGACATCGAAATACAGTGTGATGCTTCAATGGAAAGGTTAGGAGCATTTTTGATACATGATGGGAAACCTGTACATGTCGCGTCAAAAGCCCTCACCAAAGCCGAAGCAAACTACAGCAATATCGAAAGACAAACGCTAGCTGCTGTATGGGCTACAAAGCATTTTGATTACTATGTTTTTGGTCGTAACTTTACAATATGCTCTGACCACAAACCCTTTGAGGAAATTGCTAAGAAAGACATTAGCAAAATGCCAAGCCGTCTTCAAAGACTTATGCTCCAATTGCAAAGGTACAAGTACACCATTAAATATGTACCAGGTCCGAATGTGCCAATCGCAGACTGTTTATCACGTTGCATAGTTACAGACTGCAAAACAACCCAAATCCCAAACATTGATGTCCACGTTCATGAAATCACTAATATGAAACCATTTGTCATAGATAGAATCCGAGCAGCCACTGCAAGCGATACCATACTGCAAACTCTTAAAACATACATTATTAAAGGTTGGCCTTCAGAAAAGAATCAGTGCAACGAAATATCTCATGCCTATTGGCAACACAGACACGAACTAGCAATACACAATGGTCTGATTTTAAAGGGATCTAGAATAATAATTCCCACATCAATGAGACCTAAACTTCTAAGTATCCTACACCAGCAGCACCACGGAATTGAGAAAACTAGATTAAGAGCTAGACAATCGGTGTTCTGGCCAGGTCTCAATGCTGAAATTGAACGTATGATCCATGAGTGTGTTGCATGCCAAACACACAAAAGAAACCAATCTAAGCTTCCAGTGAAACCTCTACATTCAACAAGAGCCATAGAAACCATTGGAGTTGATCTGTTCGAGTACAAAAACAAGCAGTATCTTTTAGCAGTTGATTACTTCACAGGATATGTTTGGGCAAATTACCTATCAAACACACAAAGTGATACAGTTGTGGACAAGCTGGATTCCATTTTCACTGATTTTGGACGCCCTATCAAATTAATCTCAGACAACGGTCCTCAGCTTACCAGCCAGGTTATGCAAGAGTTTTGTGAGAAACACGAGATAATCCATGAAACTAGCGCTCCACATCACCAACAAGCCAATGGACGTGCAGAGAGGAACATTCAAACTATTAAGAACATGTTAAAAAAGACTGATAGTGAAGACACAAAAGCTTCACTCAGAGAAATTTTATCATTGTTAGGGAACACACCCATATCTTCAGATATTCCATCCCCATATACTCTTATGTTCAAAAGGAAAATCAAAAATCACTTACCTGTTGTTCATTTTTCCATAAAAGGGGAAGAAAGTATTGTAGAAACCAAGGAACGCCATGCTGCTTCCTATGCCACTCATCAGCAGGAACCACCCCCCATTGACCTTGAAACAAATGTTTGGTTTAAAAAAAAAACCAACTCCAGCTGGCAAAAAGCTAAAGTTGTAGACAATGAATCAGATAGGAAGTATACCCTACAACCTTCCGATGGTGCACAATATCAGCGTGATCGTATTCATGTTAGACCCTCCCCAGAACCTCCTTCCAAAGATCCTGCCACTCCCCAGCCAAACTCCTCACCCCCAACGGAAAGTATGGAAGGGAAAACCTCACTGCAGACCATGGGTAACCCATACATCCGTCCAGTTAGAGATCGTAAACCTCCTGAAAGGTACAAAGACTATATCTTGACTTGATGTTTTATCATATTATCTTGTTTTACTTCATCTTTCAGAGAAGAGGATTAATGTTGTTTTCATCTTACTGTTTGACGATCATTTTAGTCATACAAGGAAAAGACAAGAGAGAGAGTGTATATAGTCTTCAAGTTTTTATTCGTCAAGAGAAGAGAACAAATGCAATACATGTAGAAAAAATTGTTCATTGCTTATCGAAAACCTACAATCTATCAGTAGTACATTTTCCATGAAATTTTGTTTAGATCATTCTTAAGGAGAGGGATGTTATGATATGTCATATCGAAAGTGGAAACAGCAGTTGTAAGGAACTCCGCCATATTTGATACATGCCTGATTTAGTAGTTACCGAATAAACAAGTGTCTAATCGCCGACGGTGTCTTTCATTTATTCCGAATCAAGGCGAAACATAACACAAGGAGCAATTACTAATCTCGTTACGTCCACCAATCATCCCCTTTTGTGTACTAGTCTTTTCTTACTTATGTCTCATCAATCGGTTGGTCCCGGTACCCGAAAGAAATAATATGCGCTCCGCTCTCGTTGGACAAGAAACTTTTGCGGTGGTTTGTGACTGTTCTCAGAAACAAATGCGTGGGCTCGAGTCTTTCCGCATTACTGACTATTTTTCCAACAGGGTAACCGCTGTATGATATTCATAGCATAATGCAAAATTAAATTAATTAAATTAAATTACAACATAAAGAACGTCAACATGACCGTGAACTTGACCTTGTCACGACAGGATGACATATGACAGTGGTCTTAAACGTTGCCTAACAACCCTGACGTCTTTCCGTCACTGATGACGTCATCCCTACGTTGGCTTCTGATTGGTCACTACCTAGATAGACGCCTCTTATTACTGGTTATCATATTGAAATCACCCAATAGGTGGACGACACAACGTTAATTTGGATATAATCCTTTTGCCTAAGATCATATGTAGTACCTGTTTTTTCAGCTACTCTAGAAAGAGGCCACGCATGACGGACCCATGATGTAGAGGTCTGAAGGCCAAGAGGTTGGTCACATTAATTCTGAGGGTCCCTTTAGAACCAAACTTCTTTGAGGAGCAAAACTGCTTTGGGAGTAACGTTTGGATTTCGCCCTTCGGCCCTTCGTCAAAGAGTTGAGGGGACTTTGAAAAAAGTACTTTATATGTAAACCTGGAATTCATAATATGACAATTTGCAAGTTCTGAATATCTTTTTACTTCCCTCAGAACTGAAGGTGAACAAGTGGCGTAGCTAGGGTGCATGGTAAGGTTGGGGTGAGGGCTTGATTGCGATTGTACCGACAAAACATTTGCAAATGTGCTTACGACCGGCAAGTCTGTCGATATTAAATCATCCACCAATAGGTCAACACATGTAGAATTTACCACAAGATAAAAAATTTGAATAAATGTTTTATAAAATTTGTGATTAAACTAGCTGCGAACCAAGGAGTGGTAAAAAAGGAAAGGGCGCTTACTTTGTGGGAGTGAAGCCTGAATTTTGAAGCTTGATTCTTCCCCTAGAAAAGTGTGAAAATAAACAGTTATCTGGGAATCACGATAAGAACACAAGGATACGTTCTTAAGCCATGGAGTCGTGCATTCTGCAGTGTGAGCACTGTACATTCAATTTTGTAGTTAGCCAAACAATTACTATTTAACTGCCAACATGGTAATGACATGGGGAGTCTGGGGGTCCTCTTGTGTATGAGCAGAGAGTTGTCAACTGAGAACCGACAGTCAGGATTCGTTAGAAAACAACTTGGGCACTCAATAAATCAAATGTGAGGTTTTCCATAAAAAAACGTATGTACATTGACCTAAAGCCTTCACTCTCGTAGAAAAATGTGATTGAATTGCACCTCGAAAGTGCAACATCCTTTTAAGTCATCCTTGAAGGGTCTGAACTGTGTCTTGGAAGGTTGCTTAAACTAAGACTTTTTCTTACATTTGGTGTGGTAAATATAAGTGATTTGCTGTTGTGCGACTTTACATTGCGATCTCTAGGACAAATACCCTGTTTTTCAAGTAGGCCCCAAATAGTTCCAAAACTCGTTCATTTCATATGATGCACCTAATGTAGAATACTGGGTATAAGTACCCGAGAAGAAAGTTCCCTTTAAAAACCAAATTTCATCCTGTAAATCCCTTTCTTAGATTATTTTAAACATGTTGAGATAACTTCCTTTGGATAAACGTAGCCTGCTGGCTACGTCTAATATTGCTCAAGTAAGTGCACTGACAATATTTTCAGTTTCAGTTTCAATTTCAAATTTATTTTTCATGTTTTTTACAAGTAATTTTACGATATAGTTGTAATACAGGTTTACATACAACATTTGATGGGTAATAAAACAAACAGAAAAGGCTTGTAATCTTTACATGAAAACGTAGACATGAAAACAATGCCACAAACGATTTCACCAGGTTGCAGTGCCTGGACCTCAAACAGCGTTAATAAACGTAAACAAACAGTGAAATGATAAGCTTGCAGACCTCCTCGTGAAAAGCAAATTTTAAAGCTCTCAAATTTTAAAGAAAATAAAGATATAGTAGACATGGTGTGTTTTTATGGCATCAAAGATTACATTTCAGTGTGGAATTAAACACATCGAACGTGCTGTTATTAACGACGTTTTATTCTAGACTAGTCTTGAATAGCAGAAATGGTCCAGAAACTGAGCCATCTTTAGCACCGTTTTGTTTAATATGGAGAATGGTACATAAAATGTAATTTTTCATATTTCCAAGTTTTGGCCTAGCGGAGTATTTCTCTTTCTTTTTTCTTGTCAATGTCGGCGGTGTCTATGTAATTCACCCCCGTTACATCCACGATCTGTTTCCCAAAGTCTTTAAGTCTTCACTTAATCAGAAAAACCACCCCTACCAAAGCACAAGTTAAAGAAATGAAAATGGTACACTTTTCTCGGGTAGCTTTACTAAACAATATGTTTTCTGCAGAAAGTAACAAGTGGCACAATTCTTACTGCACAGGAGCTGCTACAAGACCCATGGTTATTAGAAATTTTAGAAATGCATGCATACATATTCTAAGCAGAAGGCAACGTTTATTAGCTTTGAAGACGACTTTACCACGGTTAATAGAAAGGGTTTGTTCATATGCAGTAACTTTAAATAATTCTTTAAAGAACATAGTCTTAGTCACACATCATACACAATTGAGTGACGTTTCGCTATAACAACTTTAGTATCCCCGAAAAGTTGTGCGATTAATCACAAAGCATACATTGTTTGCAATAATGAAAGTTGTACAGCCCAAGAAAGCCCTGTTTGAGATGTGCAAAGTGCTAATTTGAACGTTTTGCCAGAAGCAAACAGTGTTGTAATCTAACTTGTAAGTAGTCTTGGTTATTTGTCTTTGACTTAACTTTATCTATTAATTTTACATTTCCTTTCCATCTCAGATTTTTGATAAGGTACATAATACGGATACATCAACAAGCAGGAATTAGATGAGTTGTTTGTAAAGTGCAAGTAAATTGGCGTTTACAATTTACAGTTTAAGCTAGCGTTTTATTTAAGACCAAACGTTTCTGATTGGTCAGTATAATATCAACTTGTTGGGAACATTTTGAAGACATTCAATGTTCCCTGACTTTTTCCCAATAGGAACAACATCTCTTACCGTGTGTACACCAGAAAATATTGCATACAGGGTTGAACTTAAAAAAAAATCATCAGCAGATCGAAATTGTACATAACCCAGATATAAATGAAATGAATAATTCGATGGTTGGAAGTGGCTACCTTAACTTTCATTGACTCTAATCGTTAATGAAATTTAGAATACTTAGACCTAGGTGGATTATTGTTTAGATTACAATGTGACCATACGATTTAACATACGATTAAACTAAATGCAATGGCCTTCTGGAACAAAAGAATTTTCTCTACACTTGGCAAAAGTCTGCATACTTTTATAACTTTGCACTGACTGGACTCCATTCCTTCAAGCCATCCTGAATGCGTTAATAAACCAATTCGAAAATGTTTCTAGTCGGGTAGATTTGTGACAAAATATACCTTAACCCCAAAAAAATTCCTACAAGTGAGATTTCAGTGGTTTTTGGTAGATTTGGATGTGGGGAACAACATATCAAAAATCCACCAAAATCGGTTCACGAGATCTTTATTTAAATGGGTCATTTCCAAAATGGCCGTTTTTACGTCATTGTAACGGTAAATGCACCTAAATGAGCAATTTTTTGCTGATTACAGGAAGTTTTGCTGTACTCAAATTTTGTTTGGCATGATGGTTTTACGATTAAATTGACCAACAGTACTACTGTAGACCTGAAGCTTTCATAATTCATCCATGATCTTACACTTAAGTCACAAAAACCACCCAAAACGACTGTTCTTTGCTTACTACTAGAATTCATGCAAAATACAAAAAAGTCTTCTTGATTTCTTGCATTTAGGTTCCAGGAGTAGTATTTTTACTTAAGCATTTTTACAATGTAGTAAGCAAGCAAGTGGCAGAGCGCACTGCAGAGAGAAACAAATTGTGCATGGTTTGGTCTTTCAACAGGTTTGTATAGGGGTGCATGTCACCCAGGATTTGCTCTACAGGGGCCTACACTCTTTGGCGGGAGGGGTGGTCTGAAGACTTGAAAAGGGCAATGGGTTGCCGGGAGGATACTGAAAGCAAAACTTTTGGCTACCCGAAGCGAGCCGAAAATATTTGGTTTCTTTTTAAAGAATTTGAAAGTTTGGGGTTTCAGGAAAGAAAATCTGAAAAATTGGGGGGGGGGGGGGAACAATCGTACAACCTGCTGTACATGAGAGGAAATTCAAGTAAGTTGTCGGGGGGGGGGGCTGGACTTCTTCGGGATTACATATTTTATCGTACCTTTAAAGGCTCCCTGACAAAATTGGGAAAGTTCCTCGAAGTCAGCCTTCCCCGATGGGGCCATGCCCCCTGCTCCATCTGGTACCACCCCTTGTTTGTCCGTGTCTGTTTTCAAGAACGTTACAACCAGAACTTTGTAATGTTCAATCCAACACGGCAGTGACTGCTTAGTAACCTGATTTAGGGTTGTTAATTGTTGGATATTTGGATGTTCCCATTTTCACACAATTGATTGTCATGAAGCTGTGCTTTTCCATTGAAATAAGTCTCTAGTCAGTTCAAGTGGTAGCATCGCTGTTTGTGGTGTATAAGTTATGAGCCTATCCCCGTAGAGTTTAACCTAGGCTCTAACAATAGGCTATCACATGTGCAATTAATGGGCAAAGCAGTCATTTTAAGTGCATTAAAGCTTTATTAAAAGATACTCTTTAGCCTACAGGTTAAGCTGCTCATCGGTTTGGTCGCACCCTTTTATAATCAAATTAGCAGTGTATTACTTACACAATGCAGTCACATTACATAGTTAAGCTCTACAATTTCAGTACCTGCCATCAAGAGTTTCTAAGATTGGTGGCTGGACAATTCACTCCTGAATTTTGACATTTTTTAAGGGTAGGCTGCTATTTTGGACGTTTTCAGAGAAAACATCTTCAAACTGAAAATTATGTGGGGCTTCAGTCCCCCTCCCGAGCGGCCCTAAATTAAGCTGGTGAAGTTATACGGTATTTTTCTTAGAGTAGTGAAATATTTTGAGTGTGCCATCTCAACGCATACTCTATATGTGCAATGGTTCTATATCGCTCTTTGCCTCCTTTTCACACTGTACGTTACTGAGGTAGCCTTGTACCTACTTGGGTGGGATTTGAGACAAAATGTTACCCACCCGGCCCCCACTCATTCACATTTTTAAATTT